>JAQQTO010000057.1:30457500-30715000 GCA_029884595.1 Ormosia semicastrata | reverse complement strand
TTCCAAGCTTGTCAATGGTAGCTTCTGCTATATATATCCTGACCATTCCTGCCTCTGTTTGGTCTTATTTGGGGGTCCATTATTGTCATTTCAATGAATTATGCTTTCTGGGTGTCTCAGTTCTTTAAAACCACTTCTCTTTTTGCTTTTTATATCTACGGTGGTTGGTGCTCTCAAACCGTGTCAATAATACCCAATCCTCTCTCTCTCGAATCGTTGAATTGATTTTGGGATGGTTTGAAGTGGGATTTGGAGAATGAATGATATGGAAAAGAAAGAGGGCCCTATCTGAAATCTCGCCTTTAGCTGAAATCTAAAAAGTTAAAATGTATGACAAGTACCTTAACCTAAGACCATGCTTGATGTCAAGTTCATTGTAAGACATTTAGTTAATGCTAGCCTTTATCTTTTACTTTTAAGTGAAATTGGAGTTCCTGTAATCATAATTTCGAAAAGAAATTCAGTTCATGAAAGTTGCTTATGAACAGTAATGGATTCAGAAATTTTAAGTACTTGAGACAAAAATAATGTTATCAATACAGAAACATAAAAATAAAATTCAATAATTATATTTATATATAAAAAATATATTAATACAAAATTATGAAAGATGAATTTATAATTATTTCTTTCACATTTTCATATTTTGAAAACATTGCATAATTTTTTTATTATCAATATTATCAAATATTTATTTCTTTATATGTAACCAAGCAATCATTCAATCATTTATTTATCATATGATTATGTAATCAATTCTTTATGATATTCATATGGTAAAAAATAAATGATTAAATAAAAAAAAAAAAAAGACTTGAGAAATGAAAAATACTACTAAAGCATAACAGTGAAGAGAAAAAAGTAGTAGAAAACTTTAGTGTTTTGAGTATTTTGATAAATTTTAATATTTATTGACTCTAAATCATATAAGAACGGTGGAATATTTTGAAAAATAATATTAAAAAAATATTTTACTTTTTATAACTATAAATTTATTAATTTATTTATATGAATGTAAAAATAACACGTATGAAAAAATAAAGAAGACAAATATATATATAAGATTAAAGAAAAGTTTTTAAATTGAGTACGGCATCAATCCCTACTCTTTTTTACGTGGATTCGTCCTTGGTTATAGTTGCGAAATTACATATATAAGATTATAGATCTCAAATCTGTACTATGATAATTAAATTGTTGTGCAGTATATACTTACCATACATATTTTGCTTTTGACTGGCATACTTTTACAGGTATTATTGTGGGATTAATTCTATAAGAATAGCCGCAATTAATTATTAACTAAGAAACACCGATACATTAAAATAGTTGTTCTATCGATATCCGATATATATCATATCAGACACTTCTCAAATATTATTCTGATACTTTTAGCTTATATATATATATTAATTAGCTTTTGAAGTTTTGTACTAATATAAGTGAGATACCACAATGATTAAATAAATAATAATATTTTATTATACTTATGTCGATTAAAACTGACTTATGAAACATTTATTGATATTATGTCATATCTATGTTCTATATCTATATCAGTGCTTTCTAAGTTACTAATGAAGAAGTCCTCTCAACTAGTGCTTATTACAGCAAGGTTAGAACTTTGATTCTCCCTAAAGAGAACGCCTTACTTACCATCACATAACTTTTATTGGTATACAGATCTATCCTATTAATAAAAGGTAAAGCATATTATATTTATTACAACTAATTGGCTTAGTGTTTTTTTTTTTTTTGGTTTACATAATTAATTTTAACTTTATTGATTAATGAATCTGGAAAAGTAAGCTAAAAATTGTTGACATTAGTTATTTGGAACGATCAGGTCTTTGTAAGTAAATATTCATTATGACTTTATGAGGTTTCAAGTTACATTTACAACTTACAAAATTACAAAAAACTTGATTAAAAAAAAATAGCAAAACTTGCGATTATGATGATATTTCAAAAATCATAATTTTGAAGTACAATTAGATTTCAACTTCTTTTGGCATCAATTAAAACTTCGTTCAAATTTTCGCTCATTTCAATAACTTTGATTATGTATGTTACTATAAAATTTAAAATCGTAATACATATACCATGTTAATCAAAGAGCATAGAATGCTGCAAAAAATAGCCCCGTCTGATTAATAAATCTAATGTTTACAGATATATAAAAATTCTCATTGTACATATATCATATTGCCTCTTTTCTATTATTAATAAAAATTCCCAAAAATTGATCTACCAAAACAAAAAAGTCCCCCAAAATTGAAGTATTTCGGGGTTACATATCATCATGGTTGGAAGTTGAGTTAACAAATCGCATGGCCACTCATCTTAAACCACCAGCTTTGCCCACTTGTCCCTTGAGATATATGGTGGGTCTCATGAAAGATCCTTATGAAGCAGCCAAGATTTGAGAAAAATCAACTTCACTCATTATTATAATATAGCTAGAGTATGGATCTATGATATGGGATTGGATTCATAAGTAACGCCATAAAAAGGTAAAAAAAAAAAAAAACTCTTTATAACTACGTGAATAGCATTATAATTTATTGAGGGCTGGGTATGATACAAGGAATGAGAAATAAAAAATGATGTTTTCTACATCATTTTTTCCTAAACACCACTTTTTACACCATTTTTGAATAATTGTGATTAAGTGAGAGAAAATGATACGAAAAAAGTAATATATTTAATTGTATGTGAAATAGTATAAAAAGTGACATGAAAAAGAAAAATTGTAGTAGAAAAATTATAGTTGATAGCAAATTTCTTAGCAAAATCTTGAGGTCCAAAATCCTCAGAAAATAATCATTACATTGTTCTTCTTACTCCTATGAATCGATCATATTAGAAGGGCAATATATGCAGTTGTAATGCATGATAGTTCGCTATCATTATGCGTTTAGATTTCTTTTCAGCCATGTGTGCATATGTATTGTAGTGACACAAATCATCAATTGGGGCTTTTCACACAACGCCATTGGGTCTTGGGACCCTTCACAGAATAATTCCCCTTAAGAGAAGGAAATATCTTTGGCCTAACGTCCAAAACTTTGAATTGGACTACTCCTTCTAATATGTCGTCAGGAATATATAGTGAATGTCGTGACTATGAAATTATATAACTTTGTGCGCATAGGCCTAACCAACTCTATCAGTATAGTTTAAAAAGGACAAATATTAGAACTTTTCTTTTCTTCCTTTTTTTTTTCTTTGCAAATTTTCTTTTCTTACATGTAAATGTGCATGGAAGACTTGGAAGTACCTTTCAGAGTCAATGATTACATAAATATAGAAACCAAAAACTCTAAATTACATTGAAAGTGTGGCATAAGTGGTGGTGGTTGGATGTGGGGTATATTGTTTTTAAATCTCAAATTAACTAAATCACATATCCTTCTTAAACATAGTTGTATGGATTAGATCAGTCTAGTAAATTGATCTGGGAAACTTGCGACCTGGGTTTCGAATCGATCTGGTTAATTTATTGAACTATTTTTCTAGTCGACTCAGTTAGATATGGAGTGATATGGGTTAGTCTTTTTTTTTTTAATTACAAAAATTAAATAAAAATTACAATTTTTAGGATTTAATCATCATATATAAAGGTCTTTGTCATAAAGTACATTTTACTACTAAACCATATATGTTTATGTGGAATATTATTCTCAATTTCTTAATTTGTTATGTAACCAATAGATTATTATCACTATTTATTTAAAAATAATTTTTCATGTAATATTCTTTTCAAGTAAATTTTTATATAATATTTTTTAAAAAAATATTTACTTCTTTATTCCAATTTTTCAATTCGATCGATTGACCAACCTTTTAACCTGATCGACATCCGATTCGGGTTATAAAACTAAGTTCCTATGGCTCAATTAGTCATACGTCGATACATGCTTAATTAGACTATTAAAGCTAAAGATATTTTAATTATAATACTTGACGGGTAGAATTAATGCTTTTATCCCATTCTGGTTAGCATAGGGTGCACTGCAGACCAAAATATGCGACTTCTGAGTTTTACTATTCATACATTGTCGGTACAATTTGATATTTCGGGGTTGGACATTTTTTTTTAATTTTCATTGTAAAATATTTTGAATAAGATGTTGTGAGGACCTTATAGTTTATAAAGAGCATTTTGTTGGCCAAAGCTACATGTTCTGAACTGGGTTTAGAGGATTACCTGAAAAAGGTAAGTGGTGGTATATTACTCTCTGGTGCAGTAGAAACAACAATGGTGTGGGAGAGTGGGTATTTGCAAATGACATTTCGATACTCAAGTCAACTTATGTGCAAATGACACAGTGTCTAGTATTGGATCATAGACATACCTTTTTCACCTTGCTGGGTTTTAGGGTGTGACGGATCGTGGCATTCAATCTGAATTGAATGTTATTGACTAGAATCTGAGAAAATCGTTATTCCCTGCCATTAATTAATCCCTTATTTATGTGGGGTGTGATTGACATTCATATCTCTTAAAGAGATTCTAAGGGATTTATGCCTTGCAGATAGACAGTTACAAGCACACAGTATTATTTGGGTTCTATTATGACAGATCGAGTTGCTCCAAACCCGTGAACCCATAATTTGGTTCAAAATAATTGCCCCCAACTTGACACTTAGGAGGGACAGTTAAGTGTTAAGATATGAGTTCAACTGGAGCACACAGCGCATAGTGGGCAAAGGGATCCGAGTTATAGTGTTAACGTCGGGTCTCACAATGATTTTTCAAAGGACCGAGATCCGTGATGTATCATAATATGCCCCTGGGGTTAATGAGTAAGACTGGGATCCGAGTTGGATCACTCTGCTTAAGTCATCATTCCGCTATCTGGGGTATTTGGTAGGTTACCCTATGTGGTTTGGGAGGTCCAGGTTATGAGTGTAGTTCAATTTTTAGACCGAGATCCATGGTGTTGTTTTACCGTGGTGTCCCGTTGATAGTCCGTGATTTGGCTTAGGCATTCTTCTGGAGCGTCACACGTCGTTTCAGTTCCGAACATTCTGGGTATTGTCCTTCCAGTTGCCTTTGTTCAGAAATAGTACACCACGTGATTGAAGAACAGTGGAAGCCATTGTTTGGGATGCATAGTGTTATTTTTGGCCATTTTCAAATTTCAAAACAAAGGCGTCATGATTAGCCACTTTAAAGTTTAGAAATGAATGAAAAGATACGCTTGTCCCATTAATTACAACAGTTGAGGAGGTGCTTCCTTGCTTATAAATAGGATAAGGTTTTACCCCTTCTCACATTTTACCTTCCCTGACATTCTAAACTTTCTTCTCCGGTGACCTAAGCGACTGTTGGTGTTTTCAAGCTTCTTCTACACTTTCTTCACCGTTTGAAACCTCTTTCTCTGTCCAAAACTCAAGGTACTCCTCATTTTCACCCTTTCCTTTCTGTCAACATTTAGTGTGAGGGAAAATGTCAGGGAGTGAGGAGACGGTGCAAAACAGTGATCCTTTAGTGGTGGTTCTGAGACCTCCTTTGTTAGGATGAGGATCCTGGAGATGTTCCGGAGGGCGAATCAAGCCAAAAAGTTGGCAAGGCGTGGGCCAGCCCATCCATTCTCTGAACTTATGATGGCACTAGGAGACATGAGTGATTCTTCATAGTCTAATACAAGTGCATCCTCTGTAGGTATGGCGCGAGACCGGAGGGCAGCACCTGCTTAGTAGAGGGAACTCACCTTTCCATGAGATGTTAGTATGTACCAATGGGTGGACTGGGACCTGGGCACCCCTTTTAACGTGAGGATGACCAAAGATGCCTATAAGAAGCAGCAATATTTACAACTGACTGTGAATGGGCTAAGGGATCGGGAGTACATGATCCGATATCCGCTTGAAGATGAAAGGGTGTGCTGGATCCGTATAGAGGGCGAGCACTTTATGTACATGTACGAGGCACTTTTTACGCGTATTAGAGTGCGACTACATTTTTTCGAGTTTGAGATGGGTGTCCTCAACCACCTTCGTGTGGCACCTACCCAACTCCACCCTAACACTTGGGGGTTCATCCGAGCTTTTGAGCTCGCGTGCCAAGTTTTTAAGTTGCCTTACTCGGTCAACTCATTTTTCTATCTTTTCAACCAATTTTCCCTCACTAGGAATAACTAACATAAAGGGTAGGTTGCCTTGCAGGCTCAGTTTGGCTGCAGGATATTCAAATCATACCAGGAATCCTTCAAAAAATTTTAGAAGGATTTCTTTATGATGGAGAGGGCTCTAGGGACAATCCCCTTTTTTTATTACCCCAGGAGGCCAACCTTTTCTCTTTTTATAATGGACTCAGTCTGTATGGAAATGAAGGATTGAAGAAATAGAGACTCCAATCTCTGAGATCTCTCTTCTTGGGGACGAGGTGGTGTGTGAAATCCGCAAATGTATGGTTTCGTCGTCAAGTAATAAAAAGATTGAATCTATAGGGATTGTATCTATGAATACTAATTAATTAATTAATTCAATTAAATTAAACAAAAGAGAATTTAATTGTTGATTAAGAAGAACGTAGTAACAAAGTAATTAAATAAATAAAAATCAAAATACAGAATTTAAAACAAAAATAACAAGTTATCAAGAAAGTATTCAAATTCAAGAAAGCTTCCAAGATTGGGGTACCACAATGATACAAGACAAATCCTAATTGACAACCCTTTTATTAAATCTGAAATTCATTGAAGGTGAATTACCCTAAATTAGTTAATGTTCTTTCTCAAGATACAAGATCCGTGCCCAATTAAACCAATTCCTACTCTCGTGGTAATTGAATTTAAATTGAACTCATTGCGCTTTGTGGTAATTCATTAAATCCTCAAAAGGCTAAAACTACTCTCGTGATTTAGACCTTAAGTTCAATTCTTATGGTTCCAACACCTAGGTTCACCTTTCAGTACGTCTCTAAATGTCTATGAGATGCAAATAAGTAGCCAGCAAATTCACATGAATAAGAGTAATAAGGATTGAATCAAAGAACATTCAAGATTAATAAAAGGGGAAACAAAGTCAATTAATCATTATCAAAGTATCAAAGGGCATTGCCCAATCCTAGAAACAAAAGAAACTACTCAGCCATGGAGAAGAAAGAATCAGAAAACATATTCATGAACATCCAAACCCGTAATCCAAGAGAGAAGAAAGGAGAAAGATCAAGATTCAAGAGCCTCCAAGAGTGCCTCATTCTAACCAAATTGGAACCCCTAAACTGTGTTCAGAACATCTATTTATAACTTAGGGTTCTTAATTGGCTAAAAAGCCCCAAAAGAAATAAAAATAAAAACTGAAATTCTACTGCGCACTGCGATCCACGGCCGTGGATCATTCCATGGGCTGGCCGTGGATCTCTCTGCACAAGCCAATTTTGAGTGCTGTCAGAATTCCACGGCCGTGGATCATTCCACGACCAAGCCGTGGAATTCTCTAGAATTTCTGTTTTGCTTCTTCAAGCTGCTGCTCGATCCATGGCCGTGGTTTGATCCACGGGCAGGCCGTGGATCCCTCTGGAGTAGTCTTTTTGCACCTTTTCGCTATTCGTTAAGCTCCAACTTCAATCACGCAAGCATTCCATTCAATCCAAGGCCAATTCAGTATTAATCCTGTACAAGAACACCAAAAACACCTCAGTTATCTGAACTAAGGGAAAAACAAACCAAAAGGGAAACTAAAATGCTTAAAATACCCAAGAATGCATGCAAAACAAGAACAAAACATGATGTTGTTTCACACATATCAAATCCCCCCAAACTTAAGACTTTGCTTGTCTCCAAGCAATAACTAATGTCAAACCAAGAAGTGGGATCAAGAGACAATAATGAATGAGGAACCCGAGAAAATAATTATCTAGGCAATAGGCTAAAGCAAACCAAGAATCTGAGAGGTAATCAAAATCAAGTCCAATTAGAGGCTAAGTTCTCAGAAATCATGCATTCTCACTGATTGAATTAAGTTCACTCCACTAACCACACTCAAAGTGTTTAAGGGTGAAAACAATACGCTCAAAATCCTTCAAAGAAAATGCACTTCCTTATACTTCATAAGAAACCAGATTTCCACTAATAATCAGCATGCATGCAAGAATCAAAAGGTTTTTCAAGGGTTGTAATGGGGCCATGGGAATGATATTAGGTAAGGTAGAGAAAAGAAGGTATGCACAAAGAGCTCATCAAAATTTTCAATAAACACAAGAAATCCAATAAAATATAAATGGAGCAAAGGTATTTTTTTTAAACACGGTCATACCTCCTCATTTCCAAGTATTTTCTTCCATTCTTTTCTTTTCAAGCTTTCATCTCATGATTTTTTTCTTTTATTTTCCTTTCTTTTTTTTATATCAATTTTTTTTTTCATTTCAGAAAGAGAAAGCTCAAATACATATGATTCCCAACATAACTTTCAAACTCAATTAACTCCATTTAATATTCTAAATGATTACCAACAATGTATCATCATAGGCATCAAGAAAAACAATTATGCAATAGGCTCAAAATGGGCAACTAGTGGATGAAAGTGTAACAATTTCAGAAGACCAGAAAAATACCTAAGATGCCTTAATCACATTCAAGCATGCAACCAAAAATTTCGCCTCAAAATGGTTTCAAATCAAGTTCTAGAGCACAAAATCAATGAGAAATATCACTCAACACAAAGAATGGGAGCAAAAATCATATAGTGCATAAATCTCATATAGGCTCAAAACTCACATTTAGAGGTTCAAAAAAAAATCAATGAGAAGCACAAATTCAGAGAACATATGCTAATTATCAACTATCAAAAGATTACCTCTACTATCAATTAAAACAATGCCTGTTACCTACCATAAGAATCAACAAATTGGATTCCAAATCAATACCATCTTAAAATCCTCAAAAGAGAGAGGCACAAGTTCAACCAAAAATCCAAGAGATATGATGGTGTAAAAATACAACATGAAGATGCAATGCAAAATGAGACATGAAAAAGCATGAAACTAATGATCTAATATAAAAATAAAAATACTCCCCCCAAGCTTAGAACTTACATTGTCCCCAATGTAAAAATCTATAACTAGAGAAGGGAGAAAAGAAAAGAACTCACTGCGATGGTGGGAAATCTTCTGGTGTTCAATCCATGGCCATAGAATTTTCCATGGGCTTAGTGTGAAACTTTTTGACTTCACTTTCCTATTAAATTTAGCTTCAATAAGGGTCAAACCTAGACAAAATCCATGAAACGAAGATCAATCCAGCAATCCAACACACAAAATCAAAAGAAAAAGAAGAAATAAAAAAAAACAAAGAAACTTGGGTTGCCTCCCAAGAAGCGCTTGTTTAAAGTCAGTAGCTCGACTTGGTTTGATTTCTGTGCTCAGGTGATGTCAATGGAGTAGTGCTCAGTCCCCACTCCTTCAAAGTATTTCACTCTCTGGCCATTTAGCATGAAAGGCTTGTGACCTTCTTTCTTCACCTTAAGCACACTATAGGATAAAATTCGAACAATCTCATATGATCCTGACCATTTCGACCATAACTTATTAGGATAGAAACGTAGAAGCGAGTTATTGACAAGAACTTTATCCCTGAGTTTAAATTCACACTTCTCGACACACTTGTCATTTTGCTTCTTAGGTCCTTTCTTGTAGGGCTTGGACTTCTCAGATTTTGTGGTACCCTTGGGCAAGGTCTTTTCTACTAAAGCATCAGTTACTGATTCCTACACACCTGAAAGCACAACACTATCCACAACTTTAGTAGCATCTATGCGATTACATGAATTTAAGGAATTAGAATTATTTTCAGATTTAAAAACATCAAAAATTACTTCCTCATCATTCAATCGCAAAGTCAATTTTCATTCATGAACATCAATAATCGCCCTTCCAGTGGCAAGAAATGGACGTCCAAGTATGATCGACATTTTAGCATCAACTTCCATGTCAAGCACAACAAAATCCACTGGCATGTAAAACTTACCAACCTTAATGAGAACATCCTCCAAGATGCTTATGGGGTACTTGACAGACCGATCCGCCAATTGAAGGAGATAATTGTGGGTTTTAGTTCACCCACCTCTAACTTCTTATACACAGAAAGGGGCATAAGACTAATATTAGCCCCCAAATCACACAGAGCTTTATCAAAATTCATGTTGCCAATCAAACAAGGAATAGAGAAGCTGCATGGATCTTTTAACTTAGAAGGTAATTTATTTTAAATTAAAGCACTACACTTCTCAGTTAAAGCTACTGTCTCATATTTCTCGAGCTTCCTCTTATTAGACAAGATGTCCTTAAGAAACTTAGCATAGGTAGGCATTTGTTTCAATGCCTTAGTGAATGGTACATTAATGTACAATTTCTTAAGGACCTCTAGGATCTTCCCAAACTGCTTACCTAACTTCGCCTTAGCCAATCTTTGAGGGAAGGGAACCGAGGGTTGGTAAGGTTCAGGGGGTACATACTTTGACACCTTCTCAGTAGTTTCCTCTGCTTCTAAGGGCTGTGTCTTAGTCTCTTTATCCTCAATTCCCTTATCTTTTTCACTCTCCCCCTTTCCCAAGGAATCCTCTAATCTCTTTTCGCTCCTCAAACTCACAACTTTACAATGTTCATTGCCTAAGTTGACTTCAAGTTGACCAGGAAACTTACTTTGCTGCCTATGAGAAGTGCTTGCTTGTTGGGCAATCTGGGTTTCCAACATCTTATTATGAATAGCTAAATTGTCAACCTTAGCTGACAACTCTTTTATTACCTCAGTCACAACTTGCCCATGGTGCCTAAACTCCTCATTTTACTTAGACTGACTCTCAACAAAATTCTCAAGAAGAGACTCAAGTCTAGATTTTTGTACCTGTGGGATTCCAGAAGAGGGTTTAGCATTACGTTGCCTAGCTTGGTACTGACTATTCCGGTAAGAGAAGTTAGGATGTGACCTCCAACCAGGGTTGTAAGTTTGGGAATACGGATCATTCCTCCCCTTTTGGTTGAAGTCATGGAAATTGTGACATGATTCCACTTGCTCCACCGGTGCACCTTATGAGGATCCAATTCCAACTTGGCATTCAGCACCAATGTGTCTCTGCGCTCCACAAATCTCACAAAAATTGTTAGAAGTATCTATGACATTAACATGAGCTTTCTCAAGCATGTCAAAATGTTTATTCAAAGAATCAAATTTTTGACATAATTAAATCAACCCCATTTATCTCAAACTTACCTCCCGAGGGCTTTCTCGAGTTATGGCCTCTTTCATTAGCCCATTGGTGATGATTTGAAGCTACACTCTCAATTATCCCATAAGCTTCTGTGAGTCTTCTATTCATCAAAGCTCCACCAGCTGCGGAGTCAAGAGACACGTTCGAAGAATATTCTAAACTATTATAGAAGGAATAGACGATTAACCATTTCTCTAACCCATGGTGTGGGCAGGCTTCCAGAAAAGCTTTATATCTATCCCAAGCTTCTGACAATGACTCATCATCTTTCTGAACAAAGCTTGTGATTTGGGTCCTTAGATGAGCAGTCTTGGAAGGTGGAAATAATTTGTCCAAGAAGGCTTGCCCCAATTGGTCCCAAGTAGTTATCGTCTCAGCGAGAACAGACTTCAGCCAAGCTTTAGCTCTATCTCTCAATGATAGAGGAAACAGGCGGAGACGAATAGCATCAACAGAGGCGCCTTCGATCTTGAGGGTCTCACAGAACTCCAAGAACATATCCACATAATCATTAGGATCCTCCGACGGCAATCCTCCAAACTAGGTTTTGCCTTATCATAGAAAGTAGGGCAGGAGGTATGGTGAAGTGCCTGACTTCAATGTCTGGCCGAGCAATTCCAGATTGCAAACCCCGAGCATTAGGAGCTGCATACTCTTTTAACGATTTATTATCCTCAACTTGCCATGACAAGTGTTGGTTCAGATATTTCTCTTATTCTTTGCCTTTGTTGTCTTCTCTTTCTACGTAAAGTTCTTTCAATTTTAGGATCTGCTTCAATAAGAGTCCCAGAACGTTTAGTACTTTGCATAAACAAGAGAAATTACCTGTAGAGAGTCAAAGAGAAATCAAGAACGTAATAACCAAATAAAAGAAAAGGTTTAAAATAATTAAATTAAAAATTAAACTGATATTCAGGGAAAAACACAGTCCCCGGCAATGGCCCCAAAAACGTGATGTGTGAAATCCGCAAGTGTACGGTTTCATCGTCAAGTAATAAAAAAATCGAATCTACAAGGACTGTATCTATGAATACCAATTAATTAATTAATTCAATTCAATTAAACAAAAGAAAATTTAATTGTTGATTAAAAGAACATAGTAACAAAGTAATTAAATAAATAAAAATTAAAAAACATAATTTAAAACAAAAATAACAAGTTATCAAGAAAGTATTCAAATTCAAGAAAGCTTCCAAGATTGGGGTACCACAATGATAAAAGACAAATCATAATTGACAACCCTTTTATTAAATCTGAAATTTAATTGAAGGTGAATTATCCTAAATTAGTTAATGTTCTTTCTCAAGATACAATATCCATGCTCAATTAAACCAATTCATACTCTCGTGGTAATTGAATTTAAATTGAACCTATTACGCTTTGTGGTAATTCATTGAATCCTCGAAAGGCTAAAACTACACTCGTGATTTAGACCTTAAGTTCAATTCTTATGGTTCCAACACCTAGGTTCACCTCTCAGTACGTCCCTAAATGTCTATGAGATGCAAATAAGTGACCAGCAAATTCACATGAATAAGAGCAATAAGAATTAAATCAAAGAACATTCAAGATTAATAAAAGGGGAAACAAAGTCAATTAATCATTATCAAAGTATCAAAGGGCATTGCTCAATCCTAGAAACAAAAGAAACTACTCAGTCATGGAGAAGAAAGAATAAGAAAACATATTCATGAACATCCAAACCCGTAATCCAAGAGAGAAGAAAGGAGAAAGATCAAGATTCAAAAGCCTCCAAGAGTGCCTCATTCTAACCAAATTGGAACCCCTAAACTGTGTTCAGAACATCTATTTATAACTTAGGGTTCTTAATTGGCTAAACAACCCCAAAAGAAATAAAAATAAAAACTAAAATTTTGCTGCGCACTGCGATCCACGGTCGTGGATCATTCCACGGGCTGGCCGTGGATCTCTCTACCACAAGCTAATTTTGAGTGCTGTCAGAATTCCACGGCCGTGGATCATTCCACGGTCAAGCCATGGAATTCTCTGGAATTTCTGTTTTGCTTCTTCAAGCTACTGCTCGATCTATGGCCGTGGTTTGATCAACGGGCAGGCTGTGGATCCCTCTAGAGTGGTCTTTTTGCACCTTTTCACTATCCGTTAAGCTCCAACTTCAATCACGCAAGCATTCCATTCAATCCAAGGCCAATTCAACATTAATCCTGCACAAGAACACCAAAAATACCGCAGTTATCCGAACTAAGGGAAAAACAAACCAAAAGAAAAATTAAAATGCCTAAAATACCTAAAAATGCATACAAAACAAGAACAAAACATGATGTTGTTTCACACATATCACGAGGTCCTGTAGTTCTTAATAGATTGGGCTAAGAAAATGAGGCTATCTACTGTAAGGATATCCTGGATAAGTTCGTTGATTCCATAAAAGCCTTGTTGAGTATTTCATTTTGCATTTAATATTTGTTTTACACTTAATATTTATCCAAGTATTGTAATGTTTTTCCTCTTCTTGTAGAAAGCATAGCTCCCCAGGATGGACTTCAATGCTTAGCTCGAAAGTTAGTCACTAGGAGGGGGCATCCTGATCATGGGCCTCGACGTCTGCCCTGAGGTGACTATCGCTATTCCTCAACTTTCGAGCGATACAATCCACCCTCTCTAACCGAGGTAGTCCCTCCTCCTCCCAACGAGATTCGAGATGCTGGGAACAGTTCTCTTGTCCAATCTTCAGGTCCCGAAAGAGGTAGGTCGAGAGCAGCAGGGATCCAAGGGGGAAGAGGCTAGCCACTGAGCTCATCCTGGAGGAGCTCGAGGTGTTCGAGGTCCCAACGGGCCCTAAGTTTGCTATCTGAGAGGGTGCTCCGCATCGCTTCCTATTTGGATTAGTGTGGACTCGTGGGGCTGACCTTATCAATTTCATTAATGGTGCCCTCTTGAGTCCCATTAAGACCAATGTGTTAATTGAGCACGACATGGCGGAGCTCCTCCATGAGGCCCAATTGAGGAGCTTGTGCAATGCCTCTTTCCTACGAATTATGGAGGAGGTATGGGAGTCCATCCTGGAGGCTTCTAGCTTAGAGAGAGAGCTTAACACGCTTCAGGGCGAAAAGCAAAATCTTTAGTTGGAAGTTGCCCATAAGGATGGGCAATTAGCCCAAGTTACCAAAGAACTCAAGTTGTGTAACTCCAAGATGGGTAGGCTTCGAGCCGAGTTTGCCTATCTCACTACAGATGTTGCCAAGGTCACTTCTTTTTAGGCTCAAGTTGCTAAGATGGCTTCGCTTCGAGCTAAGGCTGTTGAGGTCGACACACTCTGAGTCCAACTTGGTGAAACTACAGTTCAGGAGAATGTGATGAGAAAAAACCTAGCTTCTTTTGAGTCCATCCTCGCTGGTGTCCATGCTCATTATGAACTCCTTCAACAAAGTGAGGCTAAGCTGAAAGAAGAAAATGCGGAGATGGTGGATGATTGGGAGAGGTCCGTGGAGGATTCGTTCCAGAATGCTTTTGCCTAACTTTTCCTTTTGAACCCTGGTTAGATTGAGGAAGGGATCGGGGCTTTGAGGATGGTCCGAGATGGCCAAATTGTTAATGTTGTTATTCTCGAGACTACTCCAAATGACCAAGTGCAACCGGGGGCGGATGGCAGGAAAAGGCCAGCAGAAGTCGAGGTGGCAGAGGCCGAGGTGAATCTGGAAAGCTCTAGCCCTACACTTTAGTTTCTTGTTTTTCATTTCATTGCCCTCTTTATGGGTTTTTTCTGATATACATGGACAAGTCCCAACCTCAGGTGTCTTTTCTTTAATCTTGATACTTAGTATTTCTTCATATTAATGTCTGCTTCCTTTTGCTAAGATGGGTCCAACAGCCAATCTCAGTGACTATATATTATATTTGCTATGTTTGTCTTTGCGAAGCCGAGATGGGTCCAACAGCTGATCTCGGTGTTCATTTTGCACAATAATTTGCTTGCATAACGTATCGAGATGGGTCCAATGCTCAATTTCGGTGGCTAATAATGAACACTCATTTTGCCTAGCCGAGATGAGTCCAATGCTTGATTTTGGAGGTTTGGTTCATTTAAGAATAGTTGTCAAACTTTAGGTGTAAGTAACATCGAAGCCTCTCGTAGTGATGTTCATTATTCTGGATAATGGTCTAAAGTGTTTAACCACGTTAAACCTTTTGTTCAGTTTATGGCTTAGGCATAGTGCATTTAACCTTTTTGGGTTGATGAGTTTGATTTGGAATTATGGAATAGGTGACATAGAAGCCTCTTGGTGTGGAGTCCACAATCCCGGGCTATGATTGGCTACACTTAACCACTGTAAACCTAGTCGGTTTATAGGTTAAGGTCAAGTCATAAAGGTATGGGTAAAAACCCTTGAATACACTCCTTGAACTCAATTGATAGTCAAGTGGATTCCCTTGTTAGGCCGTTATGTGTTGATGTTGAAATAGTTTATCCTCTTCGAACCTTGTATTCCTTGTATTCCTTTCGAAGTGTGGTAACCTTATGGGTTGTGTCATGCCGAAGGTACTGACTTTAGATGATAATAAGCTAAAGTACCTATGGACCCAAGGTTCTGGTTGAGGTATCGGCTTAGATGAGACAACAATTGGAAATAACTAATTTATTGATATCAAAAGATGTTTCTTACATAGTAAAGTAACAATTAAAAATCATTACAATATTGCCCGGGTTTCTTCAGTGCGATGACGATTGTCCTCATGGTTGTCATTCAGGGTTGCGTCCTATCTTGATTTTGGGCATTAACCTGAGGTGAGTGTGGGCTGAGGTTGTTATTCCTAACCGGAGAACGTCTTCTTTGGTAGGGATGAGAGGGACTCAAGGGGCTATAACTCCACTTTCTGTAATGTCCTCCCATCTGATTGTTGCTCCGAGTTTGGAGCACATACTAGCCCAAACGCCCATCTCGAATGAGAGACTTGATGGCATCTTGGAGGTTAGCACAATCTTCTATGTTGTGACCATGGTTGTCATGCAAAGCGCAGTGCTTGGACTTATCCCTTTGTGAATACTTCTTCAAAGAGGGAGGTCTCTGTACATCTTGGAGCTCAGTGTTCATGACCTTTTGGTAGATCTGAGCTCGAGGTGTATTTAGAGGAGTATAGTTCTTGTACTTCCTTTTGAAAAGTGGCTTCAAATTCTGACCTTGTTGGTTTGGTTGCTCCCCAGACTTGGGCTTAGCCTCTTCTTTCTCAATGTGTTTCCTAACTCGGAGAACGTTTTCGGCATTAATGTATTTATGAGCACGGGCTAAAAACTCGTCCATGGTCTTGGGCTCATTCTTTGCAAGTGAAAAAGAGAACGGTCCTGGTCGGAGTCCTTCTTTGATGTAGAATAATTCGAGTCTTTCATCCTAATCATGCACGTTCACAATCTCCTTGTTAAACTGGGATATAAAGTATCAGAGAGATTCCTCTTTTCCTTGCTTGATATAGGAGAGACATGAAATGGATTTAGGCTGCACTTTGCTAGTGATGAAGTGCAGTAAAAACCTTGAGGATAGGCCAGCCTATTTATCAACAGACTTTGGAGTTAAGATGGTGAACTATCTCAAGGCAGCTTTCTTCAATGATAGAGAGAAAGCTCGACACATGAGAGAGTCATCACCCCAGAGAATAAGAGTGCAGAGATATAGGCATCCAGATGCTCTTGAAGGTTTATGGTCCCATCATAGACTTCAATATTTGTGGAATACTTGAAATGCCTAGGGATCTCGTAGGCCATCAATTTATTAGAGAAAAGCTATTTTTATGAAACCGAGCTCTTTACTCCGTGTTTCTGCTCCTTTGCATGGATGACTTCAGCATTATGATTGGGATCCACGATCCTAGAATTTTTCGGATAGCGATCATCCTCCTGACTTCTATCTATATTTTTACGATTCCTTTTAGGAGATCGGTTCTCGCTTTCGTAGTCTCGATTAGCAGCTTTCTCCAAGTTATAAATTCTTTCTTCCTGAAGATGAATTATTTCATCATGGAGTCTAACCAGAGAGAGCAATTCCGCTCTGGATAGCTTCTGATGATCAAAATCAGTACGGTGAGACCGAACTTCATTCTCCACTCAATCTCTAAGGCGTTGCAGCGCTGATACTCGCTGTCTAGCATCCCCAGAAGGTGCCTTTAGAGGACCTAGACGTTGCCTTATCGAAACTCGTGGGGAAGGAGGACGAAGATTATGTCCGATGTAAGAAGTCTCCTGCCCTTCCTACTTGGGTTTTGGTTGAGCTACGAATGGTTCTAGGACTAGTTCATGAGTTGGTACAGATGCTGAACGGTGATTTGCTAAGGGTAGGTTGTGTACAACAAAAGTGCGATTCTAGTTGGTTGAGTTTTGTCTCCTCCTTGTATTAACCATGATGATGGTAGTAACGAGAATATTGAAGGTAGTGATGAGAGTAGAAGTTTATCTCTTTCCATAAACAACGTCAATGTTCTGAAGTGAGTTTAGAGGATTACCTGAAAAGGCAGGTGATGGTGGATTCCTTTGTGGCACAACAGAAATTAACATCAATGGTGCAAGAGGGTGGGTACCTGCAAAAGACAATTCGACGTTCAAGTTAGTTTATGCGCAAAGGAGGCAGTTTCTAGTATTAGATCATAGATACGAACCTTTTTCACCTTGCTGGGTATATGTATAAGCGTTTTAGGGTGTAATGGATCGTGGCATTCAATCTGAATTGAATACTGTTGACCATAATCCAAGAAAATCATTATTCCTTATCATTAAACCTCTATTTATATAAGGTATAATTAGCATTTATATCTTTTAAAGAGATTATGAGGGATTTATGTCTTGCGAATAGGCAGTTACGAGTATGCAATATTATCTAGATTCTATTTTGGCATATTATCTGGATTCTATTTTGGCAGGTCAGATTACTCCAGACCTGTGAACCCATAACCCAATCCAAATCAGTACATATTCTACAAAAATAGACCATTTTAAAAACACCACTAACTAGATAGTGTTGAAATTATTATTTGATTGTGAAAAACCTATCCTCTATCATGTCTTTGTTTTGTTTTTTCTTTTCATTCAATCATAAAAGTAAGAGTCAAAGAATAATATATATTAAGAAGGCATGTGTAATTAATGATATTGTGAACAATAAGATAGGAAAGGTTAGAGTATGACGTATTTAGATACATGCAGATCATATTTTATTATATTTTAGACAATAAAGTGGGAAGTTAATTATTATTAACACAAATTAAAGTAATATTTAAAAATTATAAAATACAAGCATTTTGGTGATAAATAAAAAAATTGTGAAATTTCGTTTTCGTAATTAATTCATTATAATTACACTTTAGAGAATCTAGGTATAAGATTAACGGAAAAAAATTATTTTAAAGTGAACTTATTTATGAGATTAATATAAACATTGCCTCTTATTTTACGAGTATACAATTAATCCGTCAATCTATGCTTAAAAGTTTATTATAAACACACACACGCTCTATGACTCAAATCAATCAAGATGTTAAAGATAATTAATTTATGATGATCATGATTCTCTCATAGTCTTGAATAATATGAAAGAATCATATTAAAAAAAATAAAGAAACAATTTATTCTTCATATAATTAATAATTCTTTAACCAATCATAATAAATTCATACATGATAAAAATTGAGTCGATCTATCTCTCTAACATAAGAATCATTTCCAGATTTATGAGTCAAATCAATTTGAAATTTGAGTGGTTCCCTAATTATATGATGTGGGCTCAAAATTGACTTCATAACAAACCCTATGCTACCCTCATTGACCTTTACATACCTTAAAATTAATTATGTGAGATATTTTAATCCGGACAAAACTCACAATTTAATACGAGTACCTAAGATACAACCAATATGAAGACGATGTATAAATCATTCAAAAAATATTACTGTATAACCATGTATTGATCTAAATAAAAGAAATTTAGATCTCTTAAGTACGTATTTTTGAATTTAATTATATGATTAATATGTATAAAAATAATATTATTAATTTTTTTATTTTAATTTTTAATTATATTTCAAGAGATTAACTCTCACTTATCATATGAAGATACTATAAAAAAAGGAAAAAAAAAAAAAGTAATGTATGACACAAATGTTTCGGTGGTCTAAACTAACTCCACGTCTGCCTTTGTTCTTCGCCAGCTAAGCTTGTTGCTTCCAATAAAGAGTGGCCACGCTCGAATCCGAATGTTATTTTGTTTAATTTATTCTTTGTATGTAGCAAAGCAACACAAAAAAATGTTATAAAAATTGGACCCACTTATATAATTCAAGAGGAATGTTTAAGTGTTTTTTTTTTAAAGTGTATCTCTCTTATTGTTTGTGTCAATCAAATTCGACTCCTAAAAAATGTATATTATATTTGGTGGAAAAAAATAAAGGAAGCAAATGTTTATAAATTTATAGATTAATTGTTGTTAACTAGACAATGGTATATATTTTATATAATAAACAATTAACCTTTTAATCAACGTGTTATTCATTTTGTTTTATTTTTTAAAATATAAGATACACTTTACAATATCTTTTTCATGCGCATACCTAGGTCTAAATGATAGTTTTTTTTTTTTTTTGTTTTGGTTGAATTGTTATAGAGTACTTGTAAAATTATAGCTCATTTAGGTCATCCTCATAAAATCTTAACTCAATTCAAGAACTAATCTCACAACACCTTTGAATAGGTTTTTTTGGTAGGACTACTACGTGCATGCAAAAGTTTATGATATGAAGTGAGGAGAAGCTAGTTCTAATTGCCTAGATCACGCTAATAAAAGTTTCAACTCAAACTCTACATTACGAAATCCATGAATAGAAAATTTTATTTGTATGTACTTTATGTTACTTAGGATTAATGTATATTTTTAAAATATAAAAATCCCAATTTAATGTCCCTTCGGGGACATCGGATAAAAATACCAATTTAATATGATAAAATAAATTTGTAGTTTGATTCATATAAAAAATTTCACATGTAAAACCAACATGAAAGTTGCTTGTGGCTCAAAGATATCACTATAAGCATTTTTATAGAAAACTATTATGAATGTATGACATTCCAAATTATTTTTATTTTAATAATATGAGCCATATTATGTATATTTATAGCTATTGTTAGGATTTCATAACAAATTGTTCATTAAACAGAACATAGTGATGGTGGTTGGGAGCATTTGAAATTGAAGGAGCATTATAGTGGTACGAAACCAGTGACGTATTTACATAGCAAAAGAAAAGGCAAAAACTCTCAAGAATGAATCCAAAGAAGGCCTAAGACCCTTTTTGAAGTACTTGCTACGATCAGCTTTCAAGAATGCAATGACCAATCACTTGTAAAAGGTAATGCCATTCTAAAGCTGTGGGAAAAGGTAGATGGGGGTTCACCAAAAACCCTATCAAAGTATGAAAAGAGCATTAACTTCGTGAGAGGAGACGTTTCAGAGTGAATTTTTGCCAATTAAAGAGAGAAAGATGGATGTTTGTGTCATGTGCTTTGGTTGCTCATTTTGAGCTTCAAAAAGGCATAGCGATCTGCTTCTCTCATTCTTCTTACTCCTTTTTGAGTTGGGTTTGATTTGAATTTGTACAGTTAATCACATTTATGGGAGAGCATAGGGGTCGGATGACCATACTACGATTCCACATTTTCTATTCTCATGCTCTTAAGTTTTATGTGGCATATGTTAGTTGGAAATCGAACTCTTTCCTCATTTTAATTCGTTTTGAGTTGTCAACCCCACAAGAAATGTGGAAGAGAAAGAACACACGTATATAAATAACTTTGGCTGACAACTGCAATCACTTTTCTGTGCTCTATTAAAATCTAAATCCTTTCTACCTTCTTATTTTGTAGAGAAATTCCTGCATACATGTAATATGCTATGTTTAATTTTGAACTAGATCAATAAAAACATACAGTTAATTTGATAAATAAAAGTAAGACTTAAAAGAGTGTATCAAACTAATTATTAATTTTTGTTGGTCTTACGCACAAAGTCTGATAATGCACCTTTTTACTTTCCTTTTTTGTTTACATAAAGTATGACTATTTTACTTTCTTTATCATACTTTATGTAAACAAAATTTAATTTATTACTAATATTACTTATAAAATATGAATACTCCTATATAGTCCCAAAGTTAGGCAAACCGGTGTCCACCAAATCATCACAGAAAAACGAAACTCATCCCATCCCGCGTAAGTATCCAATACAATTTGAGTTTGATAACATATCAAGCATTTATATAAAAAAAATCTTAGAATGTGCATACAAAACCTAATTGTATACAAAATTTTAACAGCAGAAAATAGCGAAATTCTATACAGAATGGTGGGAAAATGAAAATGTTACAATATACAGACAATAAATTAATAGTATTTTTTGCTTTCAAGTACATACTGAAAAGACCAAGGTTTCAATTGGTGGAAACCGTAGCCTAATCAATATTCAACAAAAAAAAAATGTTTTGGATTCAATTTTTGCTTGTAAAATTTTATTGATATCATTTGTAAATATCATTATAAATCTTCACTAAAGATTGTGGTATAAGTATTCATAATCGAACTGATCTGAATTGAAAAACCAAACAAAAAACTAAAAACCAAACCAAATTGATTATTTTTTGTGTTGTTTGATTTTCTTTTTGTAAAAATTGATCAGTTTGGTTTAATTTTTTGTTTTCATTTATGAAACTAAACCAAACTAAACTTATATAATTATATATATTTATTTTATAGCTTACATACTTATTATTACACGATTTCAACTTATTTTTGTTAATCTATATGAAACTATTTCAGGCTAATTTATTGTTTAAATATATTTATGGTGCTTTAATTAAAATTTATAGGTAAATTTGTTGTCAATTGGGCCATGAAAAGAAATAAAAAAAAGTAAAATTAGATTTGAGTTTATTTAGAAAAATAGTTTAATTTAAAACAGATTGGGTAGAGCCAAACCTAACCAGTATTAACATAAGTTTTGATTCTGTTCAGTTCTCTAATTAGAAGCAAACTGATCGAATTCTAATATAAGAGAACAGATTGGTTTTGTTTCAAATGACTTTTTTTTCTTTAAAATTGAACTAAATCAAACATCTGGCTTTCGGCATGTTCTGACTTTGGAATAGTGTAACATACTGTCACCTAAACCTTATTTCACAAAATAATAATAATAATAAAAGCTTAATTTCTTTAATTGTTTTGGCATTCGAGAATAAAAGTAGTGAATATCATGAAAGTTGCTTACAAGACTTAGCCATTGCTTTCATTTGATGACTATCTATGATATGTACAGAGTTACATATATTTAACTTTGGAATGGAAAGCAAAAATCATTACTATCATGAACTTTATCTTAATTACTTAAACAACTCTATATTAAATTCGAAAGCTTTCAGAGATCTTAGGCCTAATTTTCTTCATATATCTTAAAGATTGATCTTGCATAAAACTTGACATATTTATACTATGTAATAATTTTTAAAAATATAATGTTTTATCATTTATTTTTTGGAACAAAAAAAGAGGAACAAAAGCCCAGAAAGAAAAAAACAACAACGATGTGATAATAACTAAACGGGCTAGGGTAGCCTAAAAGCATCATCTTGGTGGATGAGTTAACCAAACTCCAAGGAGGAAACGGAATATATAGCTGGCTATAGTACTTAGCAATGCTTCAATTAACCTCTGAGCATGCATGAAGCAAATCTCGCAGGTTCCTCAATTTTTAGCCTAAAATCTTGAGCAGAAGCTGGTCCTTGTGAAAAGCAAGAAAGACTGGTTATTAAGAATGTGAATGATTAATTAAGGAAGAATCACTTTCCTATAACCAGCATTTCATAAGGTAGGAATTTAATTAACTATTGAATTTTATTATTTAACATGTTAATTTTACTTGTTGATTAAAAATTGGATAATAAAAAAATATATAATCAAATAATTTATATTTTTATATTGAAAATTTATATAATTATATTGATCAGAAGTACATCAGTTGAATATAAAATTATATATTATTCTTGTGATAAAAAATTATTTTGATTTTAAATTTTGTGAAAATTTTATTTAATAAAATCATACTATGTCTATAACAATAAATCCTTCCTCTCTATATATATCATAAAATAAATACATATACATAAAGTGTACCTCAAATGAGCTATTTGACGAACGTGTTTGAGATAAATTGTTTGAAATTTAAATGTTATTGTAGTTTATAGGAAAAGACGTCTACAACAAGATTTAATGACAGGAATCAACTTCCTAGATAGTAGTGGCGAGTGGCAACTTTCAGGGTGAAAGAAGAGAAGCTAGGAATCAAAGAATGAAGAAGGTGCCTCACCAAAAATACAAAAGAACGAAAGAAAAATAAATAAATAAGAAAGAAGGAGGAAATGAAGGGGGTCCTGTCGTCCTGAATTAGGGATAAGACATGATTGGAATTGTTGTTTTTGTTCTAAAACTTCATTAAAAACATCATAATTGTAAGTTGATGAAACAACTTTTTCAATTACGGATTAAGATAAAAACCCAGATCGATCTAGTAGAGATACATACCATAATTGTCATGACAAAAAATGGGCTAAAGCACATGCCATCGACCTTAATTAGTAGGACTGCTCGCTATTATAGCCTTCTCAGAAGCTTAGATCCACTCAATTAGTAGATATTTCCATCGATGTCATCCATATCTTGTACACCAATCTATTGAAAAGGGCGATAGTGGCTTTATGTATATAATTATAACGATGAAAAAAGAAAAGGAGGGGAGGGAAATCAAGCATAATATATCTTTAAAAATGATTAATATATTGTGCTTACTAAAGAATCAGCTCCTAATCTCCATGAAAGATATTGTTTTGGCTAAAGATCGTGGAATTCAGATACAACATTAACATAATCTCAACATGCCTAATTATATACCTCTTCGAGTTGTTTTCAATGATTGTATTAAATATTTCATTTAAAAGTTTATTGGTATTTAAATTTTATCAACGAAGATGAGTTATCTTGAGTATGTAGAGTACGTAGACTTGGGTAAAAGGAAAAACAAAGTAAAGCATGATTGTATATCAATAAAGCAAATATATTGGACGGCCAAGATTGGGCTATCATCAAATCATTTGAAGAAATGAAATTGATTTATGAGGTAGAAAATTTGAAACCAACCTTTCTATTGTGGCCCCCCCTTAAAATATATATTATAGCAAAATCCAGCCTGAGAGGATAAACTGGCTCATGAATTGGCTTTGCTTTAAGGCGTAAAATTCAGTTCCTGTTCTTTTTGTTGTCGGAAGAAAGCAAAATAGTAGATGAAAGGAAATTGTGCTCGTCATAGCTATAAATTAACAGTAGCACTTAGCCTTGCTAAAATTTCTTTTGATAACCATTGATCTTTAATTTATATCTTTTTTCATCATGGATTGTTTTTATGAGTCGGGGCCCATGTTATGTTGGGTGGGACCCGGTTGATCGAATGGTCTGTGATTGATGAGAGGAATCAGCCAGCATCAATTGACTGGTATAGGGTCTGTACCAAATACTAAGTTTGATGGTACAGGCTATTCCATATTCTCCACCATACATTCTTGTCAGCCTGACAACCAATAAATGACATGCATGTGGGGGAAAACCTGTTCTCAGATAATGATAACAATATGATGAATGGGGAATTTCCAAAAGACAGTATTATGTTGTCAACCAAATCTTTCCCTAGGCCTCTCTCTGTGGCCAGCTTTTCTAACCATTATGCTTTTTTCCTTTTGTGATAAATTATAAATAGCATAATCATGCTTGTAAAATTTGGATCGAAAATTCGGTGACCCAAGTCTTTAGCTTACGTGCAACTCATTTTACTTTTTACTTTTTGTTTTTTAATTGTGATTAGGTTATTTTTGGATTATCTTTCACACATCTTAATTAATCTATATTTTTTTATTTAATTAAAGGTAACTCATTACCATAATTAAAAATTTATAAAAATATTTCTTGTTATCTAATCTTAAAAAGTTGATATAGAAATTTAAACATATGATTGTATACTTACTCATACATTATATTCCTTTCCACGATCAATTTCTTATGTTAAGACTTGATAAATTAAGAAAATTTAAAAAATAATCAATCAATTTAAATTAAAAAAATATTTTGTTAGACAAATGTTAAGAAATCAAAAATAAAAAATATTAAAGAAAAAGTATAAACATTCATTATTTTAAAAATAAAAAATATTTAATAATTTTTTTAAAAATAATTAATAATAAGTAATAAATGTTATTTTAAATCTTTAACATGTACACTTAAGACACACATTAACAAAACTTAAAAAAAATAATAAACATTTTTCAATTTTTTACATCAACCGAGATTAACTCTCATTGAATGATTTGAAGGGTTTATCTCTCCACATTAACTTGGTGCATTTAAAACAATTAATCAATTCCTCTAGTTGTTAGCTTAAGGTTCGAACTTAAATGATTTATTAATTAAATAATACATCAATATACAAATTTTAATATTATTTATAACTATTATGCATTTTTAGCTTAACAATGTTTTAAAGGCACAATCTTTTTTTTTTCTATCAATAGGAAAGGTAGAATAGAACAGCAAACGACTACAATCTAAGACGGGAAATGCCTAGCATATCCGCACTAAATGCGAAACTAAGCATGGTAGGACAGTGATCAAACACACGTAAGTCATCTTGAGAGGAGGAGCCAAGCCTGGCCATCCAATCTGCACAGACGTTGCCTTCGCGAAACACATGTTGGAAGCTTATATTCCAATCAAAGGATCGGAAGTCTCGGATCTTCTGGATGAGAGAGTGATAATGATGAAAAAAAATATCCTTCTTCATGATAAGATCAATGGCCACACGAGAGTTAGACTCACATATGACGTTTCTAAACCCCTTTTGCCAGCAATAATAAGGCCATAATAAATCTCATATAATTCAGCATGGGTAGATGTAGTGAAACCACAGTTACCTGCAAACCCAGTTACCCAATTGCCAAGACAATCACGAACCACCCCGCCAAATCCAGAGATACCAGGATTACCTAAAGAACTACCATCTGTGTTCAGTTTCAGAGTATCAAACTGAGGAGGTTTCCAATGCACAAGAACTTGCTGACGAGAAAAAATAGTAGAAGGATTCGTCTGTGTGATCAAGTCATAAAGGGAGCGAATCTGATTAGCAGTAAACCAAACGGACCATACTTTATCATTCAAAACTTGTTCATTTCTCGTCCTCCATATGAACCAGCAGAATACGACAAACATCACTCCAGCACTGCTCCTCAAATTGCTACGAAACCAGACCCCAAATTCATTGATTCTGAAGTCTAGACCACCATCCCACGAAAGGTAGTTCCAAACTTGTTGAGCTTTGACGCAGTCACGGAAGAGATGAAGAAGGGTCTTGGACGCCATGCCACACCTGCAACAATTGTCATCCATAAAGAGATGACGGTAAACATATAAAAAGTTGGTAGGAAGACTCTCATGGAGAGAGAGCCACAGGAAAAACTTGATATTTTCTAGTAGTTTAAGTGCCCAAAGCCAAGACCAGGATTCTCCGCGAGTGTCTAAAGTGGACGAAGTAGAACGGAGCCACTCGTACGCTGTCTTCGCAGTATAAACACCAAAAGCAGAGGGAGCCCATATTATAGTGTCTTCGGTATGCTCATTAACAATAACACTTTTTAACTTAAGTATGGTCACGGGAGGAATAATAGTTGCAAGGTCTTGAAATTGCCATCGATCATCCCTGAAAATATCCTTCACACAAAGAGCCGTGTCTTGGATATTCACAACATCGACCTTGTCACATAAGTACCCATCTTCGAGCCATTTGTCATACCACAAGGAGACCTCTCCTTTACCTATCCGTATAAGAAACCCATCTGTTAAACGTTCCACTGCTTTCAAAATAGAGCCTCAAGAAAATGAGCAAGTTCTCGGATAAGTGGCTTGAAGAATGTTGTTCTGCAACAAATATTTATCCTTCACCATTTTAACCCATAAACGATTCTGATCATAGAGAATATTCTAGACATGTTTACCAAGGAGAGAGATTTTAATTTCTCTAGCAGAGCGCACTCCTAGGCCACCATGGTTCCTTGGTAATGTAATGGTTTCCCAGTTCACCCAATGCGAGCTAGGCTTCCCCCAAATGAAGCTTCTGACAAATTTATCAATGGTCTCACAAACTCCTTCTGGTAACCAACAATTCTGCATAATATAGGTGGGAATAGCTAATATAACAGAATTAGCCAAAGTTATTCGGCCAGCTCTATTTAAAAGCTTATTCTTCCAACCAGCAAGGCGACCTTGGATCTTATCGAGAATAAATGTAAAATCTAAATTCTTAACCCTTCCCGTTAAGATAGGAAATCCTAAATATTTGTCAATTCTTGTGGTATAAGAAAACCCAAGGATATTAACAAACCTGTCTATCTTAGACCTCGGAACATTCTTGGAGGCAAGAAATTTAGATTTCGTAACATTGATCTTGAAGCCAGCCGCCTTAGAGAAAGAGTCAAGGAGATCCTTAACTAACCTCACTTGAGATGAATTGGCTTTAATAAAGAGGAGACAATCATCTGCGAAAAAAAGATGAGAAATCTTTGGGCCAGTTCTGGAAATAGAAATGGGCTCCCAAAGATTAGCATTAACCTTTTCTTGAATAAGAAGGGCTAATTTCTCCATGCACAAGACAAAAAGGTAAGGGGACATAGGATCCCCTTGTCTCAATCCCCTAGCAGGCTTAAAGGATTCCATGACTTCACTATTCCACTTGAGAGCAAGAGAGGCTTCAATAGTACAACTAATGATAAAATCAATAATTTTTTAAGGGAAGCCAAAATCATGAAGGGTTAATTTAAGAAAACCCCAATCAACTCTATCATATGCCTTCTCAAAGTCAATTTTGAGCATAAGGTAGCTCGTCTTGCCTTTCTTTTTATACATATGATGGGCTATCTCTTGAGCTATAATAGCATTATCCAAGGGACCCCTATTCGGAATAAAACTGCTTTGTAAAGGACTAATAAGACTATCTAAATAAGGTCTAATGCGATTAACCAACACTTTAGAGATAATTTTAAGGGTCACATTACACAGACTAATGGGTCTGAAATCCTTAAGATTTAAGGGACAATCAACTTTGGGAATCAGCACGATAAGGGTTTCAGCCAAACCTTCATTAATAGTACCTATCGCGAAAGCATGAGCCACTAACTCCCATAAATCTGAAGAAACAGTCTCCCAAAATGTGCGAAAAAATATTGGTTGAAAGCCATCAGGACCGGGGGCTTTGTAAGGATTCATAGCAAAAAGAGCTTGTTTGACCTCCTGCATAGACACTGGGTGAAGAAGATCATCATAAACATCATCACTAATTTGGGGAATATTGTTCAAAGCAAGACTGTGAGGGATGCATGGATCTTTGGGTTGAAACAGGTCCTTGAAAAAAGATAAGGCTTCTCTTTTAAGAACTTCATCATCATCACACCACATTCCATCTATGTGAAGACCTGTAATTTTATTTCTACGACGACGAATAATGGTTTGGGTATGAAAAAATTTTGTATTTCTATTTCCATACCTAACCCAATTCTCTTTTGACTTTTGGAACCATAACATCTCCTCCTGAGCAAGAACCTGATTATATTGATCCTGGAGCTCTTTCTCAAAATTCTCCAACTGATAGTCAAAGCCAAGTCCAGTTCTTTGTGAATACCTTTGAGGCGAGCTTCCAACCATCTTTTCCTCCAGAAAATATTACTAAAAACTCTAGTGTTAAACTCC
Source organism: Ormosia semicastrata (assembly GCA_029884595.1). NCBI lineage: Eukaryota > Viridiplantae > Streptophyta > Magnoliopsida > Fabales > Fabaceae > Ormosia > Ormosia semicastrata. The sequence goes on along the minus strand of JAQQTO010000057.1, from coordinate 30,685,944 downwards.
TGAAAAGCAGTTTTGATATTTCCAAGTTTATGAACAATATTGCCCATGGTGTCTATCCAAGTGTTATTCACAATGGCAGCATAGTCAGGGTGAGAAATCCATGTTGCTTGAAAGTGGAAAGAATTGATTCTCTTAGTAGGAGCTTTGAGGCAGCTAAGCAGAAGAGGATTATGGTCGGAGTTGTGCGTAGGAAGGAGCTCCACAAGAGTGTGAGGAAATGATAACCTCCAATCTGGATTTGACAAACACCTATCCAGCTTCTTACGAATATGAACATTGTGTTGAATATTTTTCCTCCAAGTATAACGACCACCTTTAATATCAATATCCATCATGTTGCAAGAGTCCACCATATGAGCAAATAACGAAGCCTTAGACATAGAGAAAGTCCCTCCGAAAACCTCATGAGGTGAGAGGATTTCATTAAAGTCACCCAACATAAGCCACGACCCAGTTACTTTCTGACTTAGAGAAATAAGATAGTCCCACAAACAACGCCTCACAGAAGGATTAGGGGATGCATAAACAGCAGTACAAACCCAACTACTATTCCGTCTATGCATGGAGAAAGTAATGGATTGAGAATTCTGATCCACCAAATTAAAAGTCATATTTTGAATACTAGAAAGAATCCAAATGCCACCAGAGTGGCCTTGAGCTTCCTGCACAAAATGGCCCTATAACCTAGAGACATCCACTTCTGTTCAACTCTACTATAAGGGGCATGAGTCTCATAGAGAATAAAAATAGAAGGATGGTAGGATTTAATCAAATCACGTAAATGACGCCATGTACAACGACCAACAGCGCCACTAATATTCCAAGACAGCAACGAAATATCGTTAAAACACTCCATTAAAAAATGAGATGGAGGGGGGACAAAAAACCAGCGCTTAAGATTGCAAGCCAGTGTTAAGATCAGCATTGATAAGTGGAGTAGAGGAAACCACCTCCATGTCATTGTCTTTATTGGCTTCATCATCCCCAAGAGGCATGGTATAATGAATATTGGAAACCTGTTTAAGGTTAAGGGTTGACTTAACTCTATTCCCAATGTCATAGACTTTGAACCTATCCATGTTGTAGGCATGCACATTTTCAGATGGGGTATCTCCTCCAGAACAATCGGACCAAAATTCTTAGATTTAGTGCCGCCAATATGAGACACCTGATGATCATTACGAGGACGTTTAAATTTTAACGCACTCTTTGGTCTTGATTGGCTATTAAAAAGGAATGTTGCATGGCCCGTATTTTTTTTCGTCTTGTTGTTTTGTGGCCGAGCAGTAACAGCCGTATTAATAATATTCTTCTCTTTCCTATGATTGGCTTGATTTGAGTGATTAGCATTAAATGAAGAATCTTTCCGTTTAGAATGGAAAGAAACGTTCCTTTGCTTTCTGCGCACTACCATCCATTCGCTAAGAATGGGGTTAGGCTCCTTCAAACTTGAGACCCCACCTGAGGATACAGGATCCAAGCTTGTGATTGGAGACTTGTCATGGATACCACCATCTGACACCGGAGGCAGATTGTTATCCTTCAAAGATGGTGCAATATTCTCGTGGACAATTGGTGCAGGTCTTGTAGGACAATCACGTGAAAAATGGCCATAACATCCGCATTCTGTGCAAATTCTATGTAAACCCTCATACTCGACTTTGTACCAATGCCCCTGAAGCCAAACACATCCCACCACTGGCACGTTCAGATCAATCTCGACGCACACGAGCAAACTTGCCTTTTCGAATATCCAGGGTATTCGCATCCACCTTTATGGGTTTCCCCACCACTGCTGCCATGGCTAATAAAATACTATCGTCATAAAAAATAAGATTAAGACTAGGAAATCTTACCCAAACCAAGGTTTTATCAATCTTTGCCTCTAGAGAAAGGAACGAAGAAGACCACGTTTGCACCGTCAAATAATGATAAAAAATAAGCCATGGCCCCTCCTCAACAACCTTCCTCCTATCATCCTCATGATCAAACTTGACCATGAAAAACCTGCTACCAATGTCCATTAGTCCAAACCCTGCAACCAGTTTCCATATTTTCTTCAAACGGTCCTGCATCGTGTTGAAACCGATCTTCTTGCCTAATGATTTGATAACCAGTGCGTCTTGCCAGGGTGCACATAGTCCTTCTAAAATCGAATCAGCAATAAGAACTTTCGGTTTCAAATGGTTTCCATCCTCGTACTCAATCTTTGCCAAGTTTTGTTGAAGAAGATCCACCTTAGGCCTTGAGGCAACCTTCTCCTTATTACCCATAACCATATCTTTGAATGAAACGTGTTTCTTACTACCACCACCACCACCATCCGGCTGCTCCTTTCCAGACTCACCTCCACCAGAGATACCCGCAGAGAAAACAAAGTTGTCCATTAAAAGTTTTCAAAAATAAAGGCACAATCTAATACATGGAAAAAAAATCTAATGTATGATATATATAGTGTAATTTATAGATATTATTTTATATAAAAATGGAATTAAAATAAATTTTATTAATGAAGTTAATATTAGTTAATTGCTTTAGATGATGTGATTTTTATTAAGCAAAAAACGACTTAAAACCTCTTTATTTTTATTAACAAAAAGAAAATATTCAAGTAGGTTTACAACAATTGCAAAATTATAACACTTTACTCTTTCATGTTATCATATTCTAATTGATTTTGTGATTAAAAACATTATTTTATTATATTTTTATCTTTTAATGTTTATGATATTATCTATTTTTTAAATGTATTTCGCCTACTTCTTTTTTTTTTTGTTTCACACATTTTCTCTCCATTTTTGTTGTCATTTTCCTATTTATTCTTTAATTTGTTCTTTTATTTTGTCAAAAATGTATATTTATTTTATGTATTTCTTTATTATCCCACATGTACGTGTTCCCGTCACGCGTTATGGACCTGCTCGCTGTTGCAAACTCAACATTATAAGGTGGTTGCTCAACCAAGTGGAGAAATTTGAAAAATGTATCAAATTTCAAAAGTAATAAAGTGATAAGAAAGTATCATTTTTTTTAGAGATTGAGTTATCAATTATCACTTCACTAATCTAATTATTATCTAGACAAAAATTTGATTCAAAGAGAGTTCAAATGAAAATAAGTAATTAAAATAAAAGTAAATTAATAAGGTAAAAATATTAAATTAAAAATAGTAAACAGAGGACGATAATAAATTAAGATATAAACAAATAATAATAAAGAAGTTAGGGATCGATTTCACTTGACTTTTTTTATTAATATTTCAGATTCTAACTTAATTAAGTTCTAATTAATCAATTGATGATAAACTCCCTAATTTAACTAAATACCTAATTTTTTGGTGTATCAATCCTCTTTAATTCTAAAAATCCAATTAATTCCTTAATTGAATCCCAAAAATTAAAGGTTTTACACGACTTATGGTATCTCAAGCAAAACTCACACAACGAATAACTTATATTCCTCCTAGATAGTCAAGATTAAGACATTTATCATATGGTCTAAGTCATACACAAATTTTTAAATTTCCTACATGACCAACAAGATTAATTTATGAGTGATCAATTCACAAAAGCATTAAGAACAATGATAAATACTCAATTGAATAAAAAGAAACTTTTTAAATTAATGAATCCAAATACATCATCATCATAACCAAGTTACATCTTCACCCTAACAAGAGAAAAGTTTAGCCACTCATGGCAAAAGAAGCACAAAACAAATAAATGGGTAGAATAAGCATCATGAAGAAAATTCTAGAAGAGAAAGATCTTAGAAGTCTTCAATGGTGAACTTTTCTTAGCCTCCAAAGTGAATTCTTTGCCTCTGTTGCCACTCTCAAATCCTTGACTTTGCCCTCTATTTATAATAATTCAAGCAATCTAGGTCAAGCCTTGTTTTGCTGTTACTTGGGCCGCAAGTTTCACATTAATGATAGCTTAATTAAAGAAATTTGTCAACATGAGATTTATAAATCTCTTTCTTAGCTTTCAAACACCACTAAAATCAAGTAAATCATATACTTTCCTTAATTAATATTTGATCAAATCTCTTATTTCCTATTTTCTTTTTGTTGAATCCATATAAATTAGGAAATAAATATCTCACTCAAATTAAGAAACTCATTGAAATCCTTGCATTAAACACAAAGATACATGGTCACCAAGCAAAGATCACTCGTACTTCAATTAAGAATCTAACTTGATCTTTAAAATTTATGAATGCTAGTTGACTTGGTCAAACTTTGTCAACTACTTTTCACACAATTTTTCACTTTCTTAGCGCATGAACTCGGCTTTATGTTGTTATGAAAGTTATAGGAATTTTTCTCATATTTTCATAGACACCAAGATTAGTTCAACTGGAGGATTATAGCAAAAGTTGTACTCAAAATACCACAATAGTTCTTAAATTCCTATGAAATACAATTAAAACACATTTAATTTAGTAAGCCTATAATTCACTCAATATAACAAATAAATGGCATAATTATTCTCTAAAAAAAATACTAAAATCCATGTTTAAACAAGTATCAAATATGTGGTTTTACAACATATCAAACCACAAGAGACGATGGGGAGGGTGTGCCTACAAAGTCACTCCAACGTCCAAGTCAAACTCAAAAATGGGTGTATAAAGAGAAAAAAGATGAAAATAGAACATAACATGTACCCTGCTAAGGTCATTTGCATTTATAGGTGAGGGGTCGGGCGGTGTCAAAGGTGACACATTAGCGGTGGTGCATACTGCACCCCTGCTAATAATTGTCATGACTCATAGTTGCAGTGAGATTTTCTGTTATGGGGCTCACCACTCCTATAACGACACATGTCTATTTTATTAGAGGGCATATTCTAAAATATGACTCATGTGATTGGTCCTGTGACTAAGGGGTTGATCGGTGGTATTAAGCGCGAGGTGTCGGAGCAAGTGACCCGGATGATCGGGGGTGCGTGCATGAGGTTAAAGTATTGGTTCCGTGCTTTAGAGTTTGCTCTTGGTCATCCAGGACTGGTTAAGACTAGGCAGATCGAGAGCTTGATGGGTTGGGTTTGTTAGGTTTAGTTTGTTGGGTCCAATATGGTCTAATATGCGTTTTTTTATATAGTGTTTGAATTAGTAAACTACCTAGAATCATAAAGACATTAGCACAATGCAGTCAAATTAAAAGTTAGCTTAAGATCATCACTTGTATAATTATTTAAACTAGTGTGTTAATCTTTATCAAGATTTATAATTATTTTCAATAATGTTATTTTTACACTCAAATATCCGCACCCACTCCTTGCACCTACTCCTTACACCTACTTCTTTTGAGAAAAAAATTCAAACTAATCTTATTTTCTTACTCTTTTTTCTCTCTCTTTCTTTTTCAAAACAACTTCGATTTTCTTATTTATTTTTCTCTCACATCACTTTTTATACTCCTTCTAATACCATTTATCATATATATTTTTTCTTATTACTTTCTCTTACTAAATTACACACTCTTAAAAAGGGTATCAAGTGTATACATTCTTAAAAGAGATATATGATTAACTTTTTTCTTTTCAAAACTAGTAACTGTAAGAATATGTATAGAGACTTGAGTGTAGGAATAATATTATTAAATCATTTTTAATTATAAGTTATTAAATTAAAGTACTAATGAAAATTATAGATACATACCAAATAGTTATAATTTAGATTCAAATAGAATACGAATATATAACTATATTCTTTAAATTATATTGATTAGAAGATAAGATTTATTTTAAAAATATTTTAAATAAGAATAATAACATTTTAACCTCATAATTAGTACATAAATATTTTTTAACCTTATAATTATTAAATAAATATTTTAACATTCTTACTAGTAATGAAAATTGAGACGCATGTCCTCCAATTTTCTCTAGGAATGTGCAGATCAAATCAATCAACAATAGCCCAACTGATTTTGCACTCTAATTTTAGAGATTTTTTTGATAAATCGGAAACTGATTGTCTTAACATTGGTATTTTTTTTCCCTATATTTAGTTCTTGTTAGCTGTGGCACTATATTGTCTTTGTTCCCATTATGGAATATATCGTAGAGAGAAAAAAAGAAAAAAAAAAAGCCAGACATATTTTTCTTTGTTAGGAAAAGTTATTGATAGAGACTTAAACTTCTACTCCAAAAGACGAAGACCAGCTCCTTGATCTCAGAGGTAACCCTCTATGAAACAAAGAGAAAATTGCATAATAAAAAAGAATAATTCTAAGAGTTTTGTTATATCCTCTTAAAGGATTTTCTTAATAATCTTTCTATTATTTAATAAAAATTATTAAATAAAAAATTAAATACAATCAATATTTTAGGAACATAAAAAGTATTCAATATTTTTTTCATGAGAAATATTTTATCTTCTTACTTAATTCTTCTACAAATCTTCCTAATTATTAAATGAAACAAATATTGAATGTTTTTTATATTTTCAAGACATTAGATGTATTTACTTTTTAGTTAATACTTTCTTAATTTAGTATTAGGAAGATTATTAGGAGAAACTTGTAGAAAGATATAAATTACTCTTTCTTCATTTAATAATTAGGAGAATTATTAGGAGGATGAGTTAGGAGGATTAATTATTTTCCTAATTCTAAATCATCCTACATAATCCTCCTAATTACTAAATGAAGAAAATATTAATTTTTTTATGTTTTCGAGACATTAAATGCATTTTCTTTTTCATTAAATACTTTCTTTATTTAGTATTAGAAGAATTATTAGAAGGAACTTTTAAAAGAATATAGCAAAACTCTAAAAAAAATACAAGGAAATAATAGAGATAAACCCCTAAGAAGAAACTCCCCAACTTCCTCTCCTTACTCCTAAGGCTCCAATTCCTCATTCAATTATTGATTGCCTTCCTTTTCTCATTCTCTTTGGTTTTTTTTTAATCATTTCTTCTAATAGAATTCACACCTCACACCTTCCTCACTTCAACCTGCTATGTGTGCAAGGCAATTACAACTTAAATTCCTATCTAAACCCTTAGTCACCTTATCTTTGCTGCCTTAGTAATCTTAGTAATTGATGAGGCCTACCAATACTCCCCTCTAAAAGATTCGTCTTGTCCTCAAGGTGAAGGTTTGGGTAAGTGCCTTGTAACCACTGAAATAACTCCATTGGGATCCTATTGCTTGAAGCATAATGATCGAGTTCTCAATTCCTTGGAGACCTTATTTGTACTGCTCACTTCCACTAGTGTCTCCCCCTTGAACTTCACTTTGGTCACAGTTTCAAGTAAGAGCACTAAACCAACAAATGCTAATGCAATCTGGTCCTAGACATTGTCATCTATTTTCTAGTTAATGTATCTAAAGAATTCTATTACTCGGCTGCCTCATTTTCTCTCAGTAAGAGCTGAAGCAACATTAGCATATGTATCGACAATAGGAAGATTGAATTCAATGATCACTTGGAATACCAAACCATAATTCTCCTCCACAAGAACCTCTACCATTTTAGTTAAAATTATTTTTCCAAAACGAGCACAACACCATAATCAATGCACCATTCACACTGATTATCGATTGTCCTATAACAAGTCACCAAAGAATCTAGTCTTTGGGAATATGTGAAAGACATTCTACTCATGATTAATGGCTGTGGTGGGGGACCATCTTGGAACTTCTTAGTAGCTAGGACAGTAGCTAGTTGAACCTACAATTCCAATTCTTCTGTTGTCATAACTCCAGATTGAGCTTCCACTTTAACCACCCCAAAATCCACATCCTTGACATCGCAGAGCTCCTTGGGTCCTAAACTTTTCACCCTTAACACAATGTATGCCATTCCAAGATCAAATGCCAAAAAGTAATGGAACTTCTCTATGTTATTCACTCCCATCAACACTTCTAAAAGGTGTTCGCCCCCAAGTACAAAATAGGTCCTCCTAAGTCGTATAAAATAATGTCATGGACGATCTCTAATTCAGACATAGGGAGTTTATTCAGGTTTTCTTAATCTAGATGCAACACCCCCACCTATTGGTATTACAAATGGTTTAAAGTATGAGAAAAACCTAATAGATTCATGCTATTGAATATCCTTGTGTTGTACCATATGTCCTCCAAGAGCTGTATGAACTTCATAGATTTTTATGGCTACAGTTCTAGCCTCTTTTGTGGAGGATTTGAGATCTATTGTTATAGTTTTAGTGGGCTAGTAAGGTTTAGAATTAAGCCCGCTTTTGGTGCCCAACCTTGTTCCTACTTTCTCTATACCCTAATTCTCATTCTTAATTAATTAGCCTGGGTTAAAAAGTTCTTAATAAGACTTACGTTTAGTTTAAGTGATACCTACTTTTCAACCCGATCTCTGCTATTGATTTTCTCCTTCCTACTTCAGTTTGCGTATTAAGTCATAGCCCAAGGCCCACTATGGTGGTTCTTTTGGGTAGGATGACCCTGGAATTTGGTCTACTTTCCTCTAGAGTCCCTTTCTTTTCTTTAATCAAATAAGATAGGTCCACTAAGCCTGCATAGGATTCAACTTTAATTTCTGAATGAGGTTGATTCTTTAACTCTAAATGTTGTCTAATCTTCTCCTTTTTCAAAGCCCTTTTTCTTCCTTCACTAAGTTGAGCCTGGCCCATTAGGTCAAAAAAAGATCCCAATAAGTGTAATTCTTATCCATCCAAAGCCATCATTATAGCTCATGCCCTATCACCATCACCCATCCCCTGGTCACGGATGTGGCAACGTTCATGATGTTTATAATTAGACAACACATGTACTTCTTGATTCAGCCATTGATCCTCTATTGGTTTAGTGTGATTTGTGATAAGCGAGTCTTTGCTTTCATCTCTCTTACTATAAGCTCTAATCGTTGTTGTGATGGTGGTCCAAAGATGATCTCGGGCTGCTCATGTGACTCCTCATTTCTTGTTTGACGACTATGCCTTAGTGTTTTAAAAGGCTCATGAACCACCTTGGGTTGGAATTAGCGGATCACTACTGCCTTGAATATGGTCTAGGTCACACATGGTGTGTGAGCCTCCCACCACTAGTACCAATTCAATGCATATCCCTTCTAAGTCATCCTCACCTCCTACATTATCTCCTGATATCATCGAATATGAATATCAAAACATCGTTCCACTTGCTTCAGCCATCCATAAACATCTTCTCCCTCAAACATCAAAACTTTTAATCTTCCCTGTTATTCTCGTTCCTCGAGTTCTTCCTTCCTTCAATGCTAAAATGTTTTCCATATATTTTCAAGAATTTCGACCTCCCAATGCTTCTACACTTTGTTCATTTTTTAATCCAGTACCCAAAGCTCCTAGATTAGGAGCTATGATACCAAATTAATAGACACTAAAACTTCACTAACTTGAAAATGGAGACTAGCTCCTTGATTTCAGAAATAGGCCTCTGTACAACAAAGAGAAAATTGTAGAATAAATAAAATACAAGGAAACAATAAAGATAAGCCTAGGAGAAGAAACTCTTAACTTTATTTCCTTAGTCTTAAGGCCCAAATTCCTTACTCAATTATTGTCTGTCTTCATTCTCTCCCTCTGTTTGCTTTTTATCATTTCTTCTAACATAATTCACACCTCACATATTCCTCACTCCTACGTGCTACATGTGCAGGGCGTTTACAACATAAATTCCCAACTTAATCCTTAGTCACCTCATCCTTGCAACCTTAGTAATCTTAATTAGTAATTGTATGAGGCCTAGCAATTATTCAAAAGAAGTTAATGGGAACATAGCCAAGCAAATTTTTCACTTGAATTTTACATTTGATGTGTCAGCTCCTTCACTTCAGTTATACTCTTCTGTAAGTGATTAATTGACTCAAAGGACCTAGTTGTCGACTTGTGTATATAAACAATTAGTAAGATGTTAGAAGTCTATATAGACGATATGATAATCAAGACAACAGAGATCGGTGACCATGTAAAAGATCTGGAAGAGGTGTTCACCCAAATACGGAAGCATAACATGAGGCTGAAACTAGAGAAATCATTTGGTGTACAGCCTGGTAAGTTTTTGGGATTTTTATTGACAAACTGAGGTATTGAAGCCAATCCAAAGAAATGTCAAGCTGTCCTTGACATGCGCAGCCCGTAGTACATGAAAGAGGTACAGTAATTGACTGGGTTAGATAGCGGCCCTCACTCGCATTCTAACCAAGGCCGCTCAAAAATATCTTTCCTTCTTCAAAACCTTAAAAAACGAAAAGAATCATGAGTGGACCCTAAAGTGTGACGTTGTCTTTCAAGAGCTGAAGAAGATATTATCCACACCACCGATGTTGATAAGACTAGATCTAGGTGAAACACTGTATGCCTACCTCTATGTCAACAATGAAGTGATCAGCTCAGTCCTGATAAGAAACTAATAAAGGTCAAAGGCCGATTTATTTCATCATTAAAGTCTTGCAAGGCCTTGAGATCCGCTATTAGAAGATTGAGAAACTGGCTATCGCATTGTTGATTCTTTTTATGACAATACTTTCAATATCAGGTTAAGGATAGATCAACCAATTCGGCGACTTTCAATCTCACCAAGAATGATGATAGCTTTCCAAATTCAGATCATTTACCAATTGGTTTTTGGTTGACCTTACATCAGATTCCGGTCATCTTAGAGAGAATTCCTAGACCATCAATGTTGATGGATCTTTAAATCCCAAAAGGGGCGACGCTAGAGTAATGTTGGAAAATGAAGTCAAACTTATGTTAGAACATTCTCTGAGGTTTGAATTTCGAACTTCAAACAACTAAACTAAATATGAAGCATGTATTGTAGGCATTAACATGGCAAAAGATATAAGGGGTCACAAATATAATTCTATATTGTAATTCACAACTGGCGACCTCCCAAATCCAATGTGAATATTAGGCTAAGGAGCCCTTATTGTAGAAATACTTAGCTAAAATAAAGAATTTAATGGAAAACTTTGACAATGAGAAGGTGGAACATATCCTTAAAAAATAAAATCCAGAGCCAACATACTGTCAAAGCTAGCCAGCACTAAGAGCCCTAGTAACAACAGGTCTATGATCTAGAATACCATACTTGTAATACCCTAAATGGCATGTTAGACTTGTTTATGTGTTCAAGAGACATCATATGGCTTGTTTAGCATTTATGTTTAATTTTGTGACAATCTGAGTTAGTTTAGGTACTTAGTTGCAGCATTGACTGTAAAAAGTAGCTTAAAATGACTCAGATAATAGCATAAATTGCTTAGGATAGAGAAATGAATATGAATAATTTATTTCTAAGTCACAAATATGTAGAATGAGCTACAATTAAAGTTTCAAGGTAAACTGAACTAATTTGATATTTTTAGGCATACTGATTGCCTAATTATAACTGGTTTAACTAGTAGCATATATGAAAATATCAAATAATGTTGAAACGAATTTTTATATAAATCCTAATATTTATTTTAAAGTTGTTGAAAGCTAAAAATTTAGATTTAGCTAAACTTGAGTGTTTTTAGTAAATCAGATTTTATCAGTTTTAGCCTAAGGCCATAAGAGTCTTAATTTCTCCTTTTATAAGGCCTCTCTCACAGCACTTTGATTCACAAAATAGAAGCAGAAAACTTGTAAAGAGAAAGAGAGAAAGGAGAAGCAAAGGCTAAGGAGGAGGAAGAGAGAAAGAGGAAATCTAAAGGGAAAGCTAAAGTGTGAGATCTAGTCAAACTTGAATCTCTACTCAGCTGTTAAAGGTGGAGATTTTTGTGATCAAATCTACTTCTTGTTACTCTTTTTCTCTATTTGTGCAATTAGGTTACTTAATAGGTCAAAATGAATTTTAGAGGTGTTTGATGTGTTTTGATTGCATGATTGAGTTTCTTTGATTGTTTATAACTTGTTCAAAGCCTAATTCTGATATAGAAGCTTAGAATTTGTCATTTAGGCCTTAGAATCCTAAATTTAAGGGTTAGGTCACCTTAGGTGGATTTTGGTACATTAATCCAAATTAAGTTATTTTGGTTGGTGATTGAGGATTCCTATGTATTTATGAACTGATTAGGATCTTAGAATCACTTAGAAATTATGTTGGAATGGCCTAAACTTGAGAAAATGACCAATAGAACATTACCATGGTCCGTAGAATTATGTAGAACCTAGTTTCTGTCATGAGCGCCGCGGTGTGAGAGACGCCATGTCATGACGTTAGGATGAACAGCTTGAATGTCGTGATGTTAAGGAGGTTACGTCACAGCATGAGGCCAGATTTCACTGCACGCGTCGCGACGTTAGTAACGCCACACCGCGGCATGAAAGTGATGTTGCCTCAGTAGTAAAACCCGAGGCTAAGGCACCGCAACGTGCCCAAGTCAATGTCGCGACATTAGTGTCAGGAACCTTAAAAATGTCATTTTATGGTGTTTTGAAGTTCTAGACTTAATGGATTCATTAGTATATGTTTCCTAAGATATGTTAAAGCACAAATAGACATAGTTTTCAAGAAGAAAATTATACCTAGTATGTATAGGAAAGCTTGGTAGTGTTAATTTTGTGAGTATCATTTGACAGCATTCATGAAGGCCAAGAGAAATCGAAAGGGTGTCTGATAGACTCAATGGAAAAAGGACATAACCCTGATAAGTCAATAATGCAAAGGCCAAAAGAGAATAGTAGGGATCCATAAGGTTCTTTGGAATCAAGATTTAGACCGAACTTCTCATGTGCCAGGATATATGTGTAGTGTGAGAAGATACCTCTACTTGCTACAAAATAACACAAGAAACCAGTAATTCCTAAGTTTTACATTTTGGTTCTAAGTTGAACTAGATGTATATATGAGATATGTAATAACTTGGTTTATCTAATGTTATGATTAGACCTTGTAGATGTTTTAAACATATTTTATTTGTAGTAATTGTGATTATGCTTTCATATATTATGTATGATTGGTTTTGATTACTCATACTGAGATTATAATTTCTCACCCCGCTATGTATCATGTAATTTCAGGTGAATCTTCTTCTAAGAATAAGAAGAAGAAAGAGACTAAGGATTAGATTAGTTTATGTATTATGTTTCAAACTGTTGTACTTTTTAGTATTCCTTTTGAAATGTATAGAGTTATATAGTATTTCAAGCCTTTGCTAAGGCTAATGATGTAAGTGTACCACGATGCATTATGGTATAAATATTATATTTTCGCATTTCAAATGGCTCTCTATAGTGTTTCTAACGAACATTATGGATATAATATATGATTAGTACGTATGTAATGACATTGTAATGCTAAATATCTCTTATACGATGTTTATACTGAGATATTGGTATTAGGATGTTACAATACTCACTCCTAGCATTACAGACAATGAAGTCCTCCTACTGGAAGATGATGAAACCTGGATGACGCTCATAGTTGCCAACCTTCGCAATGATTTATTACCCTAAGATCAGAAAGAAACCCAAAAAATAGTATAGACAGCGACTTGGTATACCATCATTGATAATAAATTGTACCTTCATTGGTTCTCTTCTCCTCTCCTTAAGTGTCTCGGTCCTAAGTAGGAGTGGAAATAGGTCAGGCTGCCTGCTAGGGGCCTATGACCTGGCTTACTTAAGGCTTGACCTGGCCTGATTTGTTTACTAAACAAGACAGGCTAACGCTTTTTTAAAAGCATGTTTAACTAAAAAAGTCAGGTCTCAGGCCATTCAATAGGCCTTTTAAGTTTGGTAAGCCGATCGATCTGTTTAACTATATATAATATAATATATATTATTATAATAATTATAAATTATAATTATAATTATTAATTTATTATAATATATTTATATATTTTTTAATTAAATTTTAATAAAAGCCATAACTAAAACCTAAGTTAGTACATAATTATTAATATATTTAATGTAATATATTTATTAGAATAAAAATAATAATGAAGCCATGCTTGAAGAAAAAGAAGGATAGAGTTATGGAAACAAGTCCTCTGCCTCAACTCCATGAAGATGAAGCCTAGTTTTCCCTTTGATCTTCCTTTCTTTATTCTCTTCTTTCCCCTTCGTGTTCTCTATTCTTTTCTTCCATTTTTCTCCTCTGTTTTCTGCTGCTTGTTTTCATGAGAAAGGAGAGAAAACCAAAAGAAAGAGATAAGAAAGTCAAAGAAAAAAGATAAGAACGGTGACTCATAAAGTCATTCAAATATTTTATTAAAACTTTATATCTCTTAAGAATAATTTAATCTCTCATAATCAAGTTTCCTAACTTCTTTAAGTATTATAGAAAATCTTAGTATTCATCTCAATCCTATTCTCAACATTTTCATAATTTTTCATATATCTGCTAAGTCAATCCGGTATTAAAACACTTATTCAGTGTTCTCAAAAATACCAAACTAACCCAGTTTATCCTCAAACTTTAACTACATCACAAACTACTTATTTGTGACCTAAAAATAAATCCTCCTTATTTATTTCTCTCAGTATAGCAACTTATGCTACTCTTTAGGCTATTATCAGCTACTTTCCATACTCTTTGTTATAGCAAAATAGTCTAACTATCTTAAAAAGGTCATCTAAGTTAACAGATAACTCCTACACCAGTTACTGAACTTCTATAACCCTAATTAAGACTAATTGATTAAAGTGGATATTACATTGAGCAGACCATTTCTTAGTTTGACGGGGTTCGAATTACATATTCTTCATCACGAAGTCGGTCTTCGGTGATGTGCAAGTATTCTTGCTTGACTCGGGCGTCCTCTGAGCTCTTTATATTTAAAGGAGTGTCTAGGACTTCACGGTCAACCCATTGGTATAGGCCAACATCTTTTGGGAAGATGTGCTACCTTGATTTTGAAGGAGCCGTTCTCCGATGTGTTATATCTGCGTTGATAGCGTTACCTACAGAGATCGCACTCATGTTAGAATCAGAAAAAGATTCAGAAAGATTCTCTAACTCTATCATGAGCGTGCAGAAAGCAGACATATTAATCTTTACCTTACAAGTTATCTGACATTATCCGCTCTCCGTAATGCTCCTAGGATATCCATCTCGATTATCGGCCTAAAACCTCTATCAGAACCCCCACATGAGAAAAACGTCTTCGCCATGCCTGAGGCGGTGGAGACGGAGGAATAGTAAGGATTTCTAAGGAAACACTCTCCTCACCATTGTTCTGCAACATTGTCTCCCTCACAATGAAAGATTATGGAAGAAAAACAAAGTGAAAATGAAGTACCTTGTTTTTGAATAAGGAAAAGATTTTGAGAGGTTGAAATTGCAAGTGAATGGTCGCTGGAGTCTCGTCAGAAATCACCTGAGTTCGTGGGAAAAGAAAGTAGAAATGCAAAGAAGGCAAAAGTAAAAATGCAGAGAAGGAAAAAAAAGTGAGAGGAAAACCCTTCACTCCCTATTTATAGACGAGGGAAAACCTCCCCCAACCGTTGCCATGAACGGGGGCAAAAGGTTCTCTTCCCTTTCATTTCAAAATTTAATTTGAAAATAGCAATCGTGACAGTACGAATCCCAAAAGGCAGCCTCCACTATCTTTTAACCACGTGGCTTACTATACCTAGCAAAGCATATGAAAGGACAATGCTCAAAGTTGAAACGATGCATAATGTTGTACGGATCGGATCACAGACTCAGATCGTGATATTATGATAAATCATAATACAAATCTCGGTTCAAGATCATGTTACTTTCAAATTTAAATGGGCCTCTCAAACAAAATCTGTATAGGGGTAATCTACTATGAATCCTGAATGATGGTGTGATGACTTTAAGCAAATTGATCTATTCTGGATCTCGACCTTACTCACTAACATTGGGGGAATTCTACAACACATTACGGACCTCGGCACTTTAGTAAAAACATCATGAGATCTGACATATATGTTATGATTTGCGTCACTTTGTCTCATGCATGTCATTTGTTCCTATTGAACTCGGATATCTTGACACTCAACCGTCACATCTAAGTGTCAAGTTAGGGGCAACTGTTTTGGACCGGGTTTCGGGTTAGCGGTTCATGAGCAACTCGACCCACTAGAATTGGATCCCATATATTTATGTGTATTATTAGATAAGTAAATCGACATATTTATGATGCGTAAATCTCTCACAAGATCTCTCATAGATAAGGACATCAAATTACATCATATATAAATAGGGGATTCAGTTATAAGAAATAACAATCTTATTAGATTCTTATCCTAATTAACAACATTTCATGCAAATTTAATAATGATTCTTATTATTCAAGACGCTACTATAAATACTCTACAAGGTCACAAATGTATGCATCTAATTCAAAATATTACACACCTTATGTACAATCTAACTTGAGTATCGGAATGCCTTTTACATGTATTCACCCCTTGCACCACCATATACTGAAAGAAACCACCTTCATCAACTTTATTTAGGTTATTCTCACAAACTCATTTAGAACAATATCTAATCATTATACCAGTTCATATTCGATCCTTTTTAACCATTTTCTCTAATTGGTGGCTATTTTGAGTGCCAACATTATAGAGAATATTCATGGATGTTCTGGATACTGACTGAAACCCAGAACGGTCAAAAAGAGATCCACTGAAGCTCCCTGAACGAAATGTCTGTGGAGTCGGTTCGTGGGTAAACTGGTCAGTTTGAAGAATTAAGTCAATATGGTAAAAGACTAGGAAAATTGGAACATGCCCAGCCTGAATAACCGAGCTAGCTTATATAGGAGCTATTCCTCGGATTTCTACCATTTAAGGTCATTTGAATCTCTAACTGGTGTGATCTACGTTATGCTTAGTCTTAATGGTGTGGAACCATTTTTGAACGTTGGTCATCAGGTCAAGATCCGATGACCGTTGATGGTCCATAATTCAAAACCTCGGGTTTTAGTTAGTCGGGGATGGGATTCGAATACTACTTTAAGCATTAGGTCGGCCCACAAGCAGCCAGGTACATAGGTGCTCTGACCAAAATTGGGCCAATACGGTCCATAGCCCCCCAGCTCGGCCAATCTTTAGATTTGACCGAGCTTTCTCTTTCCATTGGTCGAATGAGAGTTTAGCCTACACAGTTTTCAATCGGGTATATAAGTGGCCAGACAATAATTGGACCAGTACGGTCCATAGCCCCCTAGTTCAGTCAATATTTAGATTTGACCGAGCTTACTTTTTATTAGTTTTGTGAAGATGGGTCCAAACCCTGTAAATTTTTCTTCTAACCAGGCACTTCGTTATCTGTGTACGAAATTCAAATATAACTTGCCACATGTCATGCTTTTGTTTATCAAACGTCAGTTATGTCACTTCACCATTAATACGCCTGACTCCATCAGGACCCTTTAAAACATTTCGATTCTTGATATTCCACCGTTGGATACATCCAACCGTCCTGCTTGAAACTTTTCGTTTTCCTTGATATTTGATTAGCGGTTTTATTATTTTAAACCCTGCCAAACTATACTTCATTTATTCATTTCTTTATTTCACTTCTCCACTTCTTCTTCTCGACTCCTCCTCTTCTCTGTGTGTTGCCAGTAAACCTCTTCACTCCATTTTTAATCTAGACAGTTTTCTCATTCTGTGCGAGTGAACACTTCCCATTTTTCTTCACACAACCTTTCCATCAACACGCACCCTTCCTCTATTCACGCACATTCCAGGTAATCTCTAAAATATAAGCTTGAATTTCCTTTCATTTTGATATCCATTTCTGAAAGCGAAGGGTGCGTCACTAGGATTTCTATTTTATTCACCTTCTTCCTCAAACAAAATAGGTTAAGATAGTATTAAATCTCAACTTTAGTGGAAGATTGTTATCGAGAAATCCTCCAAAAAATAGTTGTTCAGGTCCATACCTTGAAAAAACCCAAAGGAGATCTTAAGGATAGGTTAATTTTACGCACCAAACCAGGATGTCCAATCATCCAAAAAATACATCGGCAGGAGAGGAGTTGATGCCGAGCTATGACTGGGTTCACCCAGCGGTTAGCAGATACCCCTCGATTTACAATACGGTTGAGAGCATTAATGTGCTCCAACAACGTGTCTTACTTAGCCGGCATGACGATGAAGGTCGGTTTGTTTGCCTTCCGTGCCGAAAGGATGAGCTTGTAGTCATGTCATCGTATGACGATGATCAAGTCGATTAGGTGTACATGTACGAAACCTTTTTTAATCGGCTGAATTTAAAGCTACCTTTTACTGATTTTCAGTGTTCGGTACTTGGTCGTCTAAATATTGCTCCGACTCAACTTCGTCCCAATAGTTAGGCCTTTGTAAAAGCTTTCGAAGTTTTGATGAACTTCCTTGATAGAATCTCCAGCACAGAAGTCTTTTTTTATCTTTTTTCAGTGTAAAGGAGTTAGTAAGGGAGGTTGGGTTTCACTCAATAGCCACCCCGGTAAAAAACTTTTCTCGGCCTTCGATTCATCATATAAGAACTTTAAAAGTAAATTTTTCTGAGTTATGACCCGTCACGACGACATACCCTTCTATGCCGACCGACTTAGGATAGAGAAATTCCCTTTTTATTAGAGAACAGAACCGAAATCCATACTGAGTATTGAATACCGAAGCCTTTTGCCAACCGACCGAGACTTGGTTGACTTCTTGGAAGATTATCCTATTCTGGACATTAGTATGTTTGTCAGATTTGGGGATTATCCAGATAAAATTATAAAATTAATAAGTAAGTTTTAAATTCGATGCTATTGACTCAGTTTTTAACCTAAACTGACTTTTAACCATTTGTTCTACTTTTCAGAATCGATGGCATCCCGAATCTCAGTTCGACAGTTGAAGAAGTTCGTGAAAAAGAAAGAACTACTGACCGACATGGTTGAAGCAGAAAAAATAGTTTTCGACATAGAGAAGATTGAAGCCCCAATTTTGGTTGCTGACTCCTCCGAGACCCAATCAGAATCATTAGTCAGAAAGAGAAATCGGGAAGAAGGTGACGAAGCGATTGAAGTTTCGAAGGTTCTTGCTTCAAAACGCCGAACACTAGGTGAGGGCTCTTCTTCTGAGAATCAGGAAACACGAAGTGCGTTTGAGGCACTGAATGGCTTTGATGCTAATGCAGATGACCCTTCGCTCTGGGCATCTTCTTTTCCCTTCGAGTCCTTCTTGGAAACACAGATCTCTTTGCCAAATGATAAGGAGAGAAAGGATAAGGTCAGTGCGATAGGTCTATGTCG
This sequence comes from Ormosia semicastrata, assembly GCA_029884595.1. Classification (NCBI taxonomy): domain Eukaryota; kingdom Viridiplantae; phylum Streptophyta; class Magnoliopsida; order Fabales; family Fabaceae; genus Ormosia; species Ormosia semicastrata. The sequence goes on along the minus strand of JAQQTO010000057.1, from coordinate 30,666,784 downwards.
ATGGACAGAAGTTCAATTACTTCGAGCCACAAGTGCGATCAGGTCGGTAGAACATGAGCTGGAAGACTCGAAAAGGAAGTTATCTTCCTTCAATTCACTTTACCGAATAGAACTAGAAAAAACTCAACAAGCTCATTAGGAAGAGGTCTCGGCTTTAAAGAAAGAAAATGAAGTCTTAAGGCGAAAAACCTTGCATATCGACGACCTTGAGATATCTCTTGAGATATCTTTTGAAATTGAAAAAGGCAAAAGAGGATGCCGAGAGACAAAAAATGGAGGCTGACTGAGTCCTGATAGAAGCTTTAAAATCAAAGGATGTCCTCAAGACCAAACTAACAAGTTTAAAAGAAGAAGCGGCCAAGCAGAGGATCGCCGGTTTTGAATCTGATCTTGAAAAAGCAAAACTCTTCAACCTCAATGGAGTATTTGACGATCGGCTTGGCGAGCTTGGTCCATTCAAAATTGTAATGGATGGCCAAATTGTTGATCCACCAAAAGATGAAGATGAATGAATAGCATAATTCAATAGCCTTTACTTATGCCTTGTTTTGTTTGGAACAAAAGTATTGCAACGTTATTTCCTCTCAGGAATCGATTGTAAAGGATACTTTGCTTTTAATGCAATTAACTATGTTAGAAATATTTTGTGTAATCATGTATGTCATTATTTGTCTACGTTATCGAAGTAAACCCTTTATTTATTTTTTGTATTTTTTAGTCAGTCTGAAATATCGATTTCATTCATCAGCTTGACTAGTATCGACTTTGGCCGGCATCGGCCAAAAAGTCGATATCTTTCATCGGCTTTGTCAGGCATCGACTTTGGCTGGCATGGGTTGCAAAGTCGGTGTTTTCCATTAGCTTTGGCTGACATTGACTTTGGTCGGCATCAGCTGAAAAACTGGTATCTTCCATCAGCTTTGCCTAGCATCGACTTTGGTCGGCATCGGCTGAAAAGCTGGTATGCATATGTTTAACTAGAATACTTTAATAAACAGTAATACTTTGATAAAAGAAAAGATCCTACGATGTGCCTCGTTAAAACCTTCCAGGAAAAACCCAGTGGGAAAAAATCCTGGTAAGGAAAAAGAGTACAACATCCTTAGTACAAAAAGATTTAACTAAAAAATTTCCTTAAAGAGGCCAAGTTCCAAGATCTAGGAAGAGTTCTTCCGGTGAGTTCCCCGATCCTATAAGCTCCTCCTCCAACAACTTCTACAATTCAAAAAGGCCCTTCCCAGTTGGTCGACATTTTCCCCTCACCTTGTGGTCTCTTGGAGTCTTCTACCCTACGCAAAACCAAATCTCCCTGCTGAAAACTTCTCGATCTGACCTTGCGATTATACTTCCTTGCCATCATTGCTTTGACTGCTTCTTCGTGAATATAGGCGACTTCCCTCTCTTCTTCCAACAGATCAAGGTCGGTTTTCCTATGCTCATCGTTTGATTCTTCAGAAAATGTTATCCTCCTGAAGCTTGGCTCCCCGACTTCAACTGGAATCATAGCGTCGGCTCCATATGTGAGTCAGAACGGTGTTTCTTAGGTCAAGGACTGAGGTGTAGTATGGTACGCCCAAAGAACACTGGGTAATTCTTCTGGCCAGGAACCCTTAGCATGATCTAGTCTCTTCTTGAGTCCTGCCAAAATTATTTTGTTTGCAGTTTCAGCCAAACCATTAGTCTACGGGTGCTCCACCAATGTAAAAACCTGCTTAATTCCATTCTTATAACAAAATGCTAGGAATTTTTTATCAATAAACTGTGTTCCATTTTCAGACACAATAATAAATGGTAAACCAAACTGGCATATAATATTTTTTCGCACAAACCTTTTGACCTTTTCTGATATTATGCAGGAGAGAGGCTAGGCCTCAATCCACTTCGTAAAGTAGTCAATTACCACTACTTGCTACGATAGGTAAAGGTCCCAACAAATCAATTCCCCATCTACAGAACGGCCACGGAGTGTCCAGGTTATGAAGTTCCTCTGGTGGATCCTTGTGCAGACTTGTAAATTTTTGGCACTTTTCACATTTCTGAACATATTTCAAACAATCGGACTTCATAGTAGACAAATACAATCCAGCACGTAAAACTTTTCCTGCCAAAGAATGTCTTCCAATGTGACTACCACATACCCCCTCATGAACTTCCTCCATTATCGACATAATCCGATCTCTTTGAACGCATTTTAGTAAAGGCAAAGTGAATTCCCTTTTAAATAAATCTTGATCGGTCAAAATATAATAGCTAGCCGTTTTCTTGATCTTTTGAGCTTTTAATTCATCGGTCGGTAAGTCGCCATCTTGCAAATATCTAATTATCGACGTCATCCAAGAATCTGGATCAGTGTTTATGACAAAAGATTCTTTTACGTCGATGCATAGACTTTCAATAACTTCCTGAATGACCGATCTATTGTTCCCAGTTCCCTTAATACTAGCTAGCTTAGATAATAAGTCGGCACGTGCATTCTGATCTCTTAGAATATGCAAAATTTCAAACTCTGCGAATTTTTTGATAATATCCTGCACCTTGAATAAATATTTTGTTAGCTGAGCATCTTTAGTTTGGAATTCACCATTGACCTGTCCATTCATCAATTGGGAGTCCAATTTTGCAATCAGTCGAGTTGCTCCCATCTCAGCAGCAAGGGAAAGTCCAGCTAGGAGGACTTCATACTCTTCCTAATTATTACTCGTTCGGAAGTTAAACCTTAAGGATTGCTCAATCAGAATTTCATTAGGCCCCTCCAATATAATTCCAGCCCCGCTTCCTTTCACATTCGAGACTCCATCAACAAAAAGATACCAGAGATCATTATTCGAGTCATGCGAAGAGGGTGAGGATAATTCAACCAGGAAATCAGATAATACCTATGCCTTGATTGGCCCTCTGGGTTGATACTGGATGTCAAATTCAGACAGCTCAACCGACCAAGAGATCATACGACCTGCCAATTCTGGTTTTCTTAGCATTTGTTTAATAGGTTGGTTGGTAATGACAATTATCTAATGCCTTTGGAAATATTGTCGAAGACGTCTTGCTGTCACCACGAGGGCCAAACCATTTTTTCTATCCTTTGATATTTGGTTTCTGGTCCTTGCAGCACTTGGCTCACAAAGTAGACTGGACGCTGGTCCTTTCCATCTTCCTTTATCAATACCGAACTCAAAGCTTTGTCAGAAACAGATATATAAAGCAATAAAGAGTCATCTTGTTCAGGTCTAGTTAGAATTGGTGGTGTGGTTAAGAAATACTTCAACTCTTCAAACACCTTTTCGCACTCCTCGGTCCATTGAAAATTATTTGGTTTCTTTAGACATTGGAAAAATGGCAGAGCTCGATCAACAGATTTTGACAAAAACCTTGATAAAGCGGATTTTCCCCGTCGATCTCCATTAACCGTCAGGTAGGAATGGAATGGAAAGGAAAGGAATGGAATGGAACATAGTTTCCATTCTCTTTGTTTGGAAGTTTCATTAATGGAATGGAACGGAACGGAATTATCCATGTGTTCCTCCCATTCCCCCTCAATTTTGGGGGAACAAAAGTTGGGCATTTGAGGGGAAGAGGGGGGAAATGATTCCCCATGTGTTCCGTTGGTTCTCTTTCAAACAAGGGAAGTTATTTCCGTTCTCCTCATTCCCTTTCCGTTCCCCTCATTACCTATCATCCAAACATAGTGTAATTGATACAGGGCTCCTCATGTCCATTATAGCTCTATATTTGTCCGGATTGGCCTCAATTCCTCTGTTGGTAAGGAGGAAACCGAGAAATTTCCCACCTTGAACACCAAACACACATTTCTCTTGATTCAACTTCATGTTGTACTTCCTTAATTGAGCAAAGATTTCTAATAGATCAGAACAGTGATCTCCGTTGGCCGACATCTTTACCACCATATATCAACATATACCTCGATGTTCCTACCGATTTGCTCCTGAAATATCTTATTCACGAGCCTCTGGTAGGTCGCCCCAGCATTTTTCAGACTGAAGGCCATAACCCGGTAACAGTAATTCCCAAATTCGTGATAAAGGCAGTTTTTTCTTCGTCATCCCGATGCATCTTGATCTAGTTATATCCTGAATAGGCATCCATAAAACTAAGAAATTGATATTCGGATGCTCCGTCGACCAACCGATCTATGCTAGGTAGAGGGTAAGAGTCATTCGGACAAGCTTTGTTTAGATCGGTAAAATCTGTGCACATCCTCCATTTTCCTGTCAACTTCTTCACCATGACCACGTTAGCCAACCACGTGGTATATTCAACCTCCCTTATGAAACCTGCCTCCAACAACTTTTTGGTCTCCTGAGCAGCAGCCTCCTGCCTTTCGGCTCCAAGCTTCTGCTTTTTCTGGGCAACAGGCTTTATTTTTTGATTTATAGAGAGTTTATGAGTAATTACCTCTAAGTCAATTCTCGGTAAGTCTGCTGCGGTCCAAGCGAACACATCAGGATTTTTTATCAACAGCCTTTCCAATTCATGCTTGACATCGACCGGAAGATTGGAACCGATGCGTGTTACCTGATTCGGTTTCGGGCTCAAGGATATAATCTGTAAATCTTCGATTGGTTGAGGTCGATCTTGCTCATCACTCCTCGGATCTAATTCGGCCATATTGATGTGCAAAAGTTTGCCTGACGACTCAACTCGGTCGGCCACCTTTTTTTGTTTTGGCTTTAGACTTTTGTTATAACATATCCTTGTCTCTTTCTGATCTGCGTGAACTACACCTATCTCATTTTTGGAAATGGGAAACTTCATTGTTAAATGCGGGGTTGATACCACCGCTCCCAAAGAATTAAGAGAAGGCCTTCCAAGAATAATATTGTATAGAGTATGAGAATCAATAACCAGATATTTAACAGGAATCATTTTCAAAAGTGTACCTGTTCCAAGAGTCATTCGGAGTTCAATATATCATTTCACATTTACCTGTTCGCCTGAGAAACCAACCAGACACCCATCGAAAGGATTTAACTCGATTTCTGGAATTTGTATCCTATAGAGAGTTGACAAATAAAGTATATATGCCGAGTTACCCTGGTCGACCAAGACCCTCCTAATTTGAAAATTTTCGGTAATGATGGAGATCACCATTGGGTCGTCCAAGTTTTCATCGAGACCAACGAAATCTTTACTGGAAAATGAGATCATCGGGCTTTCTTTATATTGCACCGGAGAAGGATGACTTACCGACATAACAGCTCGGAGGTGTCTTTTCTGAGACGAATTCAAACTCCCTCCTCTAGCAAATCCTCCGGCTATGGTGTCGATCACTCCTTTACTTAAATGATCCTGGGGATCTGAAACAGCAACAACGGTATTGCTCTATCCTCGGTCTGGATTGATTTCTATCTTTTGTCTCTTTTGCCTCTCTACTACAGCTTCTACGCCGATATATGTACTTCTCGAGATGACCTTCTTGAATAAGTTGCTTGATTCTATCTTTCAATGTAATACAATCCTCTGTTGAGTGCCCATATACCTTATGAAATTCACATCTTTTGCTCTTGTCAACATTTGCCGGGATCCTTTGTTTTCCTGCGTTCATTGGGATTTGAATCAAGTCAGTGCTATAGATTTCTCGCAAAATTTGATCTTGAGGAGTGTTCAAATAGGTGTATTTGTCAAAGACAGATCGAACTCTTCTGAATGTCTCCTGCGAACCTCGGTTGAACCTTTCTGATTGGTCGTTATTGCGTGTTGTTGTTCTGCCTCTCGGGTTAGATTGCCCCCTTTGAAATTTTTCAAACAGAATCGGGTGAATGGAGATGTGAGGGCTGCTTTTGCTTCCTGTCGTTTCCAGATCAAAAAATTACCACTCCATCTGCTTTCTCGCAAGGGCTATCTCTTTCATGTTTATGTACCCTGTGGATCTATCCCGCAAATCATCAAGGTCCAAAGGGGGTTTTCTGGCCAAGGAATCTGCAAACGGCCCCGGACGTAACCCTGTCATGATTGTATGTAAGGACACAGCCTGGTTTAGATCTCTAATTTGAACTACTTCCTCTCCGAATCTCTGCATAAATTCTTTGAGAAATTCATCTCTTCCCTGTCTTAAGTTGATAAGACTTACCGAAGTCTTCCGATGTATTCTGCTGGTAGAAAAATGATTAAAAAATTTAATGGACAATTCAGAAAAGTCATAAATTGAATCTGCTTCGAGGCTTGAGAACCAAAGTAAAGCTGATTTCTTCAATGTTATCAGGAAGGCCCTGCATTTGATCAGATCCGACCCGCCATTTAAAAGGATCATGGAATTAAACATTGTAATGTGCTCTTGCGGATCGGTCGTCCCATCATACAATTCCATCGTTGGAAGTCGGAAACCCTCCGAGAGTTTGATTGACATTATAAAATCTGAGAATGGATGATCAACAGCTGGAAAAGAATGATTCTTTTGGTTCGTCTGCAAACGAGCTTCAAGGTCGATTACTCTTGGCTGACTTGAGCGTTGATGGAATTCTCTCGCCACGTCCTCATTAAGTAACCCTTCAACCTCCCTCTCTGGCTTTACTCTCTGTTGCTCTTTGTTGTTCATCCGATCAATTTGGTCAATCGGGCTGTTAATCTCCTTTATTGCTTGCATGAGCATCTCCATTAGACCGGGCTGAGGATCACTCGAATTCTCTCCATTGACAGTGTGGTTCTCATTGCTGGCCATAACTGGTCAAAGAAGTGAATTTCTTCTTGGACAGTGAAGTTGGTTGCTTGTGAGGTAGGAAAAGTTTTACCTAGCCCCACGGTGGGCGCCAAATGTTCTGGATACTGACCGAAACCCAGAACGGTCAAAAGGATATCCACTGAAGCTCCCTGAACGAAATGTTTATGGAGTCAGTTCGTAGGTAAACTGGTCAGTTTGAAGAATTAAGTCAATATGGTAAAAGGTTAGGAAAATTGAAACATGCTCGGCCTGGATAACCGAGCTAGCTTATATAGGAACTATTCCTCGGATTTTTACTGTTTAAGGTCATTTGAATCTCTAACCGGTGTGATCTACGTTATGTTTAGTCTTAATGGTGTGGAACCATTTTTGAACGTTGGTCATCAGGTCAAGATCCGATGACCGTTGATAGTCCATAATTCGAAACCTCGGGTTTTAGTCGGTCGAGGATGGGATCCGAATACTATTTTAAGCATTAGGTCGGCCCACAAACAATCAGGTATATAGGTGCTCCGACCAAAATTGGGTCAGTACAGTCCAACTCTTAAACCTATAAATCAATTTTTTTTCCTGCTACATGTCAAAGCTCGTTTGACAATGAGAATAAAATTATAATAATAGTATAGAAATTTGACAAAACTGTCTAAGTTTTTTCATGTGGATTTTCCTAGGACTAGGAGTATGACCACACTACACAAAGGAAAGGTAATATATCTCCTTCTAATAAATTCTCACCCCGCCACTAGCACCTAATGAAATTTCAGCAAGACCTTTTAAGTTGAGAGTTTCATTTTTAACTATTGGTCACACTCAAATCATGAATCATGATTATGACATTATACTTGTTGATGACAAAATGATTAGAATTCAATATTTGATTTACAAGACAGAGTTAGCTAATTTAGAAATCCCTATTAAAATTGATGTTTATATTATATCTAAATGATTTTATATATATATATATATATATATATATATATATATATATATATATATATATATATATATCCTTAAGTTCCTGTGTGTGATGAAGACAAAAGTCTGATTCAAGGTCTTGTATATGTAATTCCAAGATCATGCTCTGTAAAACTGGTTACTATTTAATATTTGCCATTATACGACGAACAATTTGAATGAAATATTTAACTACTTCTCTGTACATGTCGGTTAAAGACCATTTCTTACAACAACGCGTCAAAAAGATGGCAGAATAAAGGAAAGAGAAGGGTTAGAAGTGTTTAAGAACCAATTGTCATTCACTGTACCCAATTTCGTGAAGTGTTTAAGAACCAATTGCCATTCACTGTACCCAATTTCTGCATTTAATGAGCGTTCCGAACAGTGTATATGAATTAGTGTTTCCTTCGGTAACATTGCAGATGGTGGCACACTGAATGAAAAACCTTCATTAATTAAGTGCTTGATTAAAAAGTTGACACCCCAAGCTAGCCAGAGCTAAGTCTTGTTATCCACGGTGTCAGCAATTAAATTTAGGGGTTAGTTCCCGATATAAGAGTTAAGGATCGCATATTGTTTATAAAATTTTGTTATATCTTTTAAAATATATATTCTTAATAATTTTTTTTATTTAATAAAAAAATATTAAATAAAAAATTAAATGTAACAAATATTTTAAAAATATAAAAATATTTAATATATTTTTTATTTAATAATTAAAAAATTATTAAAAAGATGTATTAGGAAGATTAATCATTTTTTTTATTTTAGCTGTCAAAATCCAGAATTAATTATAAATGTTTATTTTTTATTTTTTTTAAAAAGAACTAATGGGGAATATATTTGGAAGGGGTTTATGCTTTCTATGGAATTCATTACTTAGAATATGTAATACTCCCTCCACTTTTTTTAGTTATCGTTTTAGAGTTTTATTTTTTGTTTCATATTAGATGTGATTGTAAAATTTAAATATAGAATTAATTAATTTATACTAGTTTTACCTTTATTTTTTTATTCTATCAATTATTTAACTCAAATAATTTTTTAATATTTACTCATTCAACTTTTATTTCTCTCTTATCATCAATTTTATTGATTAATCATATTTTTTTCAATTAAAAAGTTAAAAGGTAATACTATCTTTTGTAATTTGTTTTTCTTAATATCAAGATTATTAAATTATTTTTTAATATTAATATTATTTTTTTAATCTACAGATGAAAATGAATGGAGGAAATATAATTTAACTTGTGGGGGTTATTAATTAATTACAGTTGCATTAGTTTCCGAGATGCATACAAATGGAGAAGCAAACAAAAACCCCTTTGTGTGGGTCTTTCTCACTCTTACTTAGGTCAATGGATTTTTCTGTCTTCTATTTTTTTATTTTCTTTTAATTCTAGCTATAGTACAGGGAACATTATAAAGAACCAGTATGACCTGAGAATTTTAAAATTATAACAACAAAAAGTATTGTCCTATAACTGAGCTTTCCCATTTAAGCAAGAAAATGAGACTTGATCCCATTTAATTAATTTACTAAAGATAACATATATTTTTATATTTAAACAGTGAAGAGAGGCATTTGAAAAAAGCTTTATATCTAACCATTATTTTTTACTTAAAATTGCATAAACAATTGGTGAAAAAGCAAAACAACGAAAAGAGGGGAGTAAGGAATCACACATATCTGTCTGTGTGTCTAATACGTTTTATCCCGTCGTCTCCGTGAAGGAAAATCCAAAATCACCGTTGTTTATGATACAATATAATTTTGTGGGTTTTGACTTGCTAGAGATATAGAGAGAGAGAGACAGAGAATGAACTTCTGCTTTTTTTTTTTTGGCCTCTCTTCTCTCTTAGATGTGTTTGATGTGCATTTAACTTTAACATTTTAAAACACTTGAGTAAGCTGTTCTTATTTAATACTTTAGTATGAGATAATTATAGACTACTTATGTTTTTACTATTCGATAGAATTAAGATATTCAATCTGTGGGAGTATGTAATGGCCTTTTTTTTTTCACTGGGAGTATGTGATGTTCTTTGAAATTTACAAAAATCCTATATGTCAAGGCGCAAAACATGACAATTTTTTAGCTTAAAAATAAAGTCGTTGGCATTAAAGTTTGAACTTATGACATTTTATAAATTACTGAAATTTTTTATCACCAACATTTTTAGTGACTTCAGGACTTGGCAATATTTATAAAATTTTAAATTTAATTTTCCATTATTTGATTTCTTTTTTTTCTTACAAATAATCATCCATCCTTGCTAATTTTGCTCTTATAAGTTAATAAAATTTTTTCTTTAAAATAATACTAAGAGAATTATTGAAAACCTTAATTATTTTGTTATGAAATAATCATATAATATTTATTGTTAATGTGATTAAAATATCATAAATTACATGATATAATAAACTGTGATATAATATGATTATTTAGTAGTTAAATACACAAATTTGAGAAAAATATTTTTAGTTTTAAAATTTAATCTAAATTTATTAACATTGTATATATGTTTAGATATATAAAATGTCATACCAAGTATAAAAATTTTATGAATATTGCGCGGAGGTTTAATGAATAGAGAGGTTTAATCTTTCACTAATACGTCACATATCTCTTTTTATACTAAGTTGCTTGCACCTCTAATGTGCTAAAAAAATTTTACTATGTAGCCAACTTATCCTCTAATGTCTAAGCTGTAAATATTTTAAAATACCTGAACATTTAAAATGTTTGAGTATCATACGTTTCACTAGTGTCATTTTCCGAGATATACTCTCGAGGAAAACTAAACACAAATCCACCTGTTTTCCTTTCCATACCTTTCTGGAATTCTTTTCCATTTTCTTTCCTCTTAAAATTTAAATTCCTTCTATCTCCTACTGCTTAACATCAGTCCCCTATCTCTTCCTCCCTTTCTGTCTCTCTCTACCTCTCATCACACACTTTCACAGTCTCTTCCGCTTTCTCTTGAGTATGTCTGTTTTTGTTTACTAAAGATTGCTATGACTCATTCTTCCTTTGCTTCTTAGCTTTCTCTCACTCTCTCCAATTTCAATCCTCTCTTATTTTGTTCAAAAGCACAAGGTTTTCTTCGCAGATAGCTAGAGTTAGCTTTCCAGATTCTTTTCAAGGGAAAGCCTAAAAAAAGCAAAAGAGAGACAGAGAGAAGAAGGAAAAAAAAAACTCATTATTATGTTGAAGGCGCTGAACAAAACAAAAGGATTAATTTACACAGTTTCCCTTGCCTGTGAATATTGCACTTTGATTGCTTTGTCTCTGCTTAGTATCAAAATCTGATTTTAATAAAGGAAAAGAAGCTCTTTCACATATATATTCTGTAACCATCAAGCTACAATTTCTAAAGAAGATGCCCTTGGAGGGGATTTTCATTGAACCCACTTCAACAACTGCTACTCCCGATCTTTCCCTTCACATAAGCCCTCCAAGCACCTCCTCCTCTTTCTCTTCTTCTTTGATTGGCAACAACACCACCCAAGTAGGTGGTGGCACCAATTATGAACACCACAATTCATCAGCAACCACTAATTTCCCTTCCAGGTCTGTGTCTCAAGCTCACACTGAGCTCTCTCTGGGAAGGAATTTCAGTGGTGGAGGAGCATCTCCTGAGGAACCACCACCACAAAACCCTTATTATCAAAGCCACCAGGCTCATTTCCATCATCTTCACCACCACTCTAACACTACTAGTAGTACTACAACAACAACAACTAGTACTACAAGTTCCACTCACTTGAATCACATAAATTATGGGGTTTCATTGCTTGATGTGTCGTCAGAAGGGTTGAGGCCGATCAAGGGGATACCGGTGTATCACAACCGTTCCTTCCCTTTCTTGCCTGTGGAGCATTCAAGAGACAAGGATCATCATCCCAAGATGTGCTTATATCATCACATGCCTTCCTATCCCTCTTTGTCCTCTTCTTGTTCCTCTCTGCAGTGCTCTTCTCCTTCCTCTTCACCTTCTCCCTACTTCGCGGCGGCGGCCGGTTTGGATCCCATGTCCTTTCTGAACTCCGGCGGCACCAACGGGTCTGCGGCGACGTATAGGGCTGCCACTGCTACAAGGTTTAATGGAATTTCTGGTGAGGCTTTCAAATCTCATCCATTGCACCACCACACACACTATGGGGTTGGACCCTCTCATGAGGCCTCTTCAGGGTTGATGAGATCAAGGTTTTTGCCTAAGTTGCCAACCAAGAGGAGCATGAGGGCACCTAGAATGCGGTGGACAAGCACCCTCCATGCTCGATTTGTTCATGCTGTTGAGCTTCTTGGAGGACATGAAAGTAAAGATATTGTTTCTCTTTTTCTTTTCTTTTCCAACTTTTTCTACTATTTCTTCTTTCAATCCCCCTTTTTTTTTAAATACTTTTTTTAACTTGACTATAGTTTCATTTGCTATATATGTTCTTTCTTTTCTTTTCTTTTAATGAATGAATGTGTATTAGGTGGGTTTTTTCTTCTTTCCCTTTTCCTCTTTTAGGCTTTTGGCTAATGTATTTAGATGGTGAATTTTAGGAGCTACTCCAAAGTCAGTTCTTGAGCTCATGGATGTGAAGGATCTCACATTAGCTCATGTCAAAAGCCATTTGCAGGTACATGGTTTTGAATATCTCTTTTCTCTCTCTCTCTCTCTCTCTCTCTCTCTGACTCTCTCTATCTCTATCTCGTGTATGGGGCGGTTTTGGTCTATCCTACCGGCACGGTAGCCGATGAAGAAAGCAGTGAATGTGGGAGTGGATGAATTTAAAGACTGTAGTGAGCTAAGTTGGAGCCTTTAACGTCTGAAACGACCAGACACACACAGGCACACAGCTTCTGCTTACAGAGAGAGAGAGAGAGAAAATAGACAAAAGTCATCATTTTCCAATAATACACCTCTCATTACAACCTCATCAAACATCAACCTCGTGATTAATGAGGAAACCCAGACAATCCCAGAGGCCAACATAAAGAGAGAGAGAGAGAGAGAATGAAAAGGGATCTAAATGGGAATTACCAGTTTTTATTTTCAATTTTTATTTTATGAAAAGAATTGGTTTTAGTTTTTATATATATATATGTATACTTTTTAGTTTTCTTTCAAGTGTAGAAATGCCTTTGTAAGTAAAATGCCTTGTTTTTATGATTTCATCCCAGATGTATCGAACTGTTAAGACCACTGACAAGCCTGCACCTTCTTCAGGTAATTCGTATTGCTCAATCTTCAACCATTTTTCTTTTTTGAGCAGCCTTATCTTTTTTTCTAACATACGCAAATATATTTATTTCATTTTCATATAAAACTAAAAAAGAAAAATGCCACTTACCTTGTTCTTTTCAGACAATGTCTTGTTTTTTTTTTTTTAACTATTACTTTTAATTTTACCGGAAGTATTCCCTTCTTTCTCTTGTCTCTGACCTTTACACTAATGCAATTACAAACCCTTTAAGGCTTTTCACAGAGATACATCAGATATCCAACAAGACTCCTCCACATTACTCCAAAACAAATTATATAAAGATTATGAAGATGCATGCATGCATGCACACATATATACATAAATGGCATACAAAACATGTTGGAATTTCATTTTGGGGAGTCACCATTTTAATCTGCAAGGTCTTTCAGATGGATCCGGAGAGGATGATATGTCTCCGATGGGCGGCAGCAGTGGTATGCGTCAATTTCCAGACCAAAGAAGCCAGCAGGATCGGCCAGTGCAACAAGATATGGACTATTCTTCAACCACCACTCTATGGAGTAACTCTTCAAGGTACCATTACCAATGCCTCTTTCTCTTATTGGAGACCATAAATTAATTATTCATATGTTTTATGTGCTTATATAGACGTACATACTTAATGATTATTTTGGGATACTGGATTGATTGATTTGCTTTTGCTTTTGCATGATATCTCTTAGAAATCAATGCAAACCCACGTCCACCACACTCTTTTTTTATGAAGAATAAAAAGGGTTCTTGTGGCAGCTTTTGCTTTACTTGTGTTCGGTTTTCTTCTTTCTTTTGTTTCCTTTATATATCTTTTGTACCTCGGCGAATTTTTTTGCCTTAGATATGTAGCCTTTGGAAGGTATAACAAGGAAAGCTACAAGACATAATCAAACGTTAATTAGGATAAAAGGAAAGCACCCCACAGCTTCATTCACTTCCCCCCCCCCCCCCCTTTTTCTCCCCTTTAGAATTATGTGTGTGTCTCCTATTACTGAATACTAACTACTATCAATGCTTATTTGATCTTAACAACGGAATATTGTAAAATATGTGGTTCTTATTCTCTCCACCAGTAGATTGCATAAAACCCAAATGATTAAATCCTTCATATATATTAAGTCTTCCTTCAAGTATTATTATTATTTTAAAATGTATGTTGAAATATATTATATAGTATGGGAAATGGGCATATTCTGCTTCATAAGTTTTAGCTCAAAATGGTGTTTCTTTGCTTTTTATCTTGAAGATATGTTACAATCGAAAATGCTAGATAGATTCTCATGGAACACATCGCACGAATTATATTAGAATAACTAGGTGATGAGATTCTGCAAAGTCATTGATTCATAACAACGGAAATATACACATACAGATACATGTATATGTGTGTGTGTGTATATATATATATTAAAAAAATGAAAAAGTGCATGCTCAAGTAGATTTAAACATCAAGGGGATAAATTGACTCTCATTGAAGTAAAGATAGCCTGTAAATCTATTTTTGTCTTACAGCGGGTTTATCTAAAAATCTTCCTACTTGTTAACTACTTTTGACTTTGACACTTGACATTCTCTTCAAAAATCTATATTCATGTATCTAATTATACCTTTACAGTAACCATAATCTTTTTAAAAAAAATTGAGAGGCCTCTCTTTCTCTTAATCGGTTTCTGGATATATTTTAACTTCTAGTACTGCCGTTTGTCATGGTCAAATAATACTTCCTTCAGTAAACTTAAACTAATGGTCTAAAAGTCTCACTAAATAAACATCAGTTTTGGTGGGAGCAAACGAGCGTCCTGAGTTATGGAGTTATATTGTACGTATAATTGGCAATTTGTCATGTGCCTTGCCGATCGAGCCATATCAATATATCATACATGAGTACTTTGTTATTTTTTGTAGTGTGTAAATATCAATGGTACATATTAAAAAAGTTCATATAATTTTGTTTTATCGATGTTTGTCATAGTTATAATATATTGGTTTAGGTTTTGTTTGATGCCTTTTAATGCAATAATAATTTTAAACACGGAAAATTAATATAACGACCAAAATTTTAATTTTAATTTATTTTTATCTTTTTTTTATTTAAAACGGCTTGACATTTATATCTAATATAAAATTATAGATACATTTCTAACTAAACCACTAGTTAATAAAAATAGAAGACTATGCATGATAGGTCAAAAACAATTTTTCACTACTTATAATAATTAAATTTGAAATTTTTGTAGGTCACAGGTATGCTGTGTGTAGTTTAATTCCCATTTTCAATGAAATTATATTTGTGATGTAAGGATATACGCAGAACCAATAGCTTATAGCAGCTAAATCAGTTTGCAACTCCAGGGCTTAATATCGCTAATTTACTTCTTGAAGAGAGAAAAAAAATATTTTCAAGCTCAACGTTAAATAGATGGAAGGTATTTTCCAACGGTAATTAGACAGATATGTTTTTAATCTCCTTCTGTGGTTGGTTGTTAATGTTATGTCATAATATTGTGACAAACGAAGAATATATGATCAATTATGGTTGTGATATTTCTACAAATCTAGGGTGTACTTATCAATAGTGAAAATGAGCAAAGAGGATCCATGCTAGATATTTCACCCAACACATTATGGAGATCGGACTCAACCAAAAATCCATGAGCCATTTAGATCCATGCAAGTGTAGCACTTTTCTCAAGTGCACGACCAAGATTTGAATGCTATATATATATATATATATATATTTGGTCTTACAATTCATTTGGGACGTATGGTGCATATAGTTAGTTTCGGCCGAAATAGCATATCTTATTTCCACTCCTACCATGCATGCACGCACTTACACCATAGAATTGCTTTTCCCTTCCCTCCACAGCTCAGCTGCTAAGGAAAAGAGCATTTATTATGAATTAACTAACAGTTCTTTTCCATACTTCTTGCCATTGTGAATTAGTGATCAATAAAGATTAGTCTAGTTTGTTACAAAGCACATATATATATAGTGGAGTTTTGCAACGCATTGCCATTCAACAGATAGCTGATAATCTGGTATATATAGGAGTGTTGGAACTAATGCAATTTTTTCTGTGTCCTACTGATCTTAATGGAATTGATCAGCAATAGAGAGCCATGGGCACAAACTAGTTCTAACGACATAGATGGTTTCAGACCACCGATCTTCCAGTCACAACCAATATCAGGAGGGCATCAAATTCAGGTAGAATTAATAGGTTATATTTAATATTGGTTTGTTAAGTCATTATATATAATTTATACCTCATTTACGAGTGATTGTTTAATTTCCCCTACAGGAGTGTGATTCAACCCAACTCAAGAACAGTTTGTCAGGATCTAATTTGGAGTGCAAGAACCCAAGCTTGGAGTTTACATTAGGCAGACCTGATTGGAATGGCAAAGGACAAGCCTAATTTTGATTGGCTCCCTTATTGTCTCTATTTTGCATTAATTTTAATTATAATCCATGGTGACGTGACAACTTCATCATCTTTCCTGAATTGAAGAGATGGTATTAGATATAATATAAATTGGTGCCAAGGAGAAGCAGAAAACGCTCTACTTGGTTCTACTAAGTTCCTTTTGAAAGTTTTCTGAGTTCATGAACAATTTTGTTTAACCTTTAATTTTCTTTTATTTATTGTTGAGGAGGAGGCGACAGGAAGAAGCTGATGTAGCTGCAAATGTAGAACAAGGAAGAGAGATAGAGTGGAGGGGGAAGAAATAGAAAACTTTGTTTTGCTGAACCAGTTGTCATTTTCCTCTCTCTTGCTCTATTTCAATTTTTATTTTCCAATTCTCCCTCTTTTCACTTTCTTTTGTTAAAAGAACAATCAAAACATATATAGTCAAAGTTTGTAAAATTAAAGAGTTTAAATTTATTCAAGAGTGTGTAACTATTCTAAAATAAGAAGATGCGTGACATCATCATAGTTATTAAGATTTTTTTATTATAAAAAAATCAATTATTATTCGAATAAATGACATAATATACTTCACTAATAGTGTAATCCTTTTTATAACATCATTGATTCATTGATAAAAGTTAAGTGTGTTTTGTTTCAATTATGAAAATTTTGATTATTTTAATAATTGATTATTATATAATTGATTATAATATAATCAATTTTATGTTTGAATGTATTAGTTGAAAAATGATTTTAAAATAATTTATTTTATTTGGATAATATAAAAAGAATTATTTTTATGTATTAAATTATTAAAGAGGTATAAAATAATTAAAAAAGTTATTTAATTAAAGACAAAATGATATTTATATCTTAAAATTTTAAAATAATTTATAATTTATAATCATAAGTTTCAAGTTTTAAACTTATAAAAAAATTTATAATACATTGAATTTCGTGTAAAAATTGAAACTAAAATTACCAAACATGTTATGAATAGTAAAAATAAATTTGAAAAAAAAAACTATTGACACTATAATAAAATCCTGCCAAACATGCTCTAAATCCTTTTAAAAAATTTGTGGAATGCTAATAAGATTAAGTGTGTGTTTGGTTCAACTGTAAAAACTTTGATTATTTCAACAATCGATTATTATATAATCGATTATTATAAAATCAATTTTATATTTGGGTATATTAGTTGAAAAATGATTTGAAAATAATCTGTTTCGTTTAGATGATATACAAAGAACCATTTTATGCATCAAATTACCAAAAGATGTATAAATTGATTAAAAAAATTATTTGATTGAGGACAAAATGATATTTATATCTTGAAACTTTTGGAATAATCTATAATCAAGAATCAAAAGTTTCAAACTTCAAGCTTATGAAAAAAAACTGTTATAATACATTAAATTTTGTGTAAAAATTGAAGTTGATTTATCCAAACATGATTGAACAAGAAAAAAATATTCAACAAAAAAACTGTTGGATGAAGGATAAAATCCTATTCAAACATGCATTAAGCGTCTATTTGGTTGGATAGAAAATGTGAAGAAAGAAAACAAGGGAAGAGAAAATGGGTGAATTTTTGCATTTTCTCTCGTTTGGATGACAAGAAAAAAGAGGGGAGAGAGAAAAAATGTTGGTAGGACTCACGTGAAAAATTTTCTTCGCTCATATGAGAAGAAAATGAGAGAGAACCGTGCTGACATTGTAAAATTACATTGCTGCCCATAGTCTTCTTCACCACAAGTAAAAATAATAAGAAAAAAATCTTCCTTGGATACTATCTATTGAACACTATCTGCACTTAATGTTAAACACTTTTAATTGGGGTCTTGTCTTTACACCCTATGCCACAACAAAAATCAAACTGCAAAAAAAAAACCATGAACCTTCACACCTATAAGCCACCATGACCACATTCACCACTTTTTTAAGTATATTTTTAAATTTGTTTTAAGGGGTAAAATAAATGTTTTCAAATTATTAATAATTTGTACAATTAATTGAAGATAACTATTTTTAAGATAGGTATATCAAAGGTGCTATGAGATTTTGTTTTTACCACTATTCTCTGCACATAATCAACTACCGAACTCAATTTGCTTTCAAAGATTTTTTTTTAGGTTTTTTAATTTTTTTTAAATTAAATAAAATTGGTAGTGACTTATTGTTTTCTTAAAATAATTTTGTTCACAATCTTTGTCGCAATTATGACCGTGACAATAATTATTATGTAAATGATATGTGAAGTTAAATAACTTATTAATTTTAAAGTAGATAAGAACAGTTTTTATAATTAAAAATCCTATAAAGAAACCACATAACTTTTGTACTTTCGCAGTCAAACAAAAATTAGTCCCATAAGTATATAAATAACCCATGATCTCACAATATATATATCTCATTTTACATAATTATAATATTATATTCTCTTATTTTTTTTACTCAACTCTCATTTTATTTTTCTCCTTTTTCTCTTCATTTAAATAATAAGAGAAAAAATATACTTTTCACTTCATTTTCTCTTCTCTCCATTTTCTTTCCTTCCATGTTCTCTCTTTCTATTTTCTCTCCACATCCAAACAAAGGGTAAGAGTAATGTTATTTATTACGAATGAATTTTCACGAAGTTGATTACATAAAAGAGAATACATGCGGATATATGGATGGTCAAAGAAAAAAATTATTTTAAAATTGTAATGCAAACACCCATTATGTATTACCAACCAATCATGTCTGTTCATACAAGTTTCACGAAAAGCTTTTCGTAAAAACTAGCATTTTCCAAAGATTAATTCCTCATTCCCTTGAAAAAGGACTGCTACTAATCATTAAGAAGAAAATTCGAAGGATTTTGCATAGAGATAAATAGCTTTAATATTATGAAAAAGATACTTGTATAAACAAACCTTTCATAAAGATTTTAGAAAAATTCATACAAGTCATTAGATAATATCTAGTTCTCGTTATAACTTTTTTTGAATGGTTTAGATGAATCTATATTTAAAATTTATGAAGAGTTTGTAAGGATAAAGACAAATATCCAACTCCATTGAAAGAAATGTATAAATTATTAAAATTAGGAATGTCTAAAAGGATCAAACCTATCAAACTAACTCGTTTACCACATAAATAATGCAGCAATCATATTTATGACTCGTATAAACACAAACAATTTTAGATCGCCCTATTTAGCCTACCATGTTTAACCCGTGGACTGCTCATTTATCTTTTTTCATTTTTATTTGAGTGCAATTTTGATATGTAGTGTTTGGTTACTTGAAGTTGTTGATTTCTTAATATTTTGTGTTTGACCTTACTTGAAGTTGTTGATTTCTTAATATTTTGTGATTGATGTTTGAGGGAAGCCCAGTAGCTAGGACATGTTTAGTCAAATTTCTATTTTCCCATAAGTTAGAGTATTTAATTATTAACTAATTTGATGAATGATGATACAATACTGAATTTGAAAGTTTTAAAATTTATAGATGAAAAAAAATTTCAGTTTTGCGAGCCGGCCAATTTCTTACCACTTAAAGGAGCTGCATTTGAAAACCAACAAATATTATGAAAAGAATGAAAATAAATAGAATAATTTCACTTATTATCACCAGTATGATTATTCTTTTTTAAAATATGTAAAAATGAAGATGATGATTTGATATTTGTTAATCAATCAAATTTTTTTCTTAGGATATTATGGTATTGTAGGAAGTTATGAGTGAATATATAGTTAGTGCTTTTCTTATACATTCCTTTTATTTTATTCTTTTGCCATTTTCTCTTTATTTTCATTCGTCTTATTTATGTGAACCAAGGCGATATCAATTTTTCTTTTTTTAGGGGGGTGTTAAAGGCGTTGTTGTTTTTGGGCTTTATATGGATTTCATCCCCAGATTCTCATTTCTAAGCCGCTGTGTCACTTACAGAACGCAACGTGCATGGCATAGAGTAGCAATATTCATCGACCCAAATCGGCCCTTTGGATAAAAGGCACTAGGCCTCAATCAATGCTTGCTTCAATTGTCATCAAGTCGTCCTTCGTATCCCCACAACAAGCACATGGCCATCACAATAACAAAAATGTAAATTAAGATTCGAAGAAGTTGATCCCACAGACTAAATATAGATCTTGCTTGATATCAAGGTTTCAAGCAACTACTTAATGCACTTAATAATGGAAAAGAAAACGGTTCCTTTCTCCCAATAGGACCAACAAGCGAGTGTCTACCAGCTTCCTTTCTAGCTGCAGTTCACATTTGGTTTGGCTAAACATAAGGCAGATACTACTAACTAGATGTCTAACCTTAATGATGTGGCCAAAGAGTGAATCAATTTTGAGGTTGCAATGCCTTTGCGGTTTGTATCTAGCTCTGTTAGGTTTCCCTTTGTTCCAAGTTTACTTGGTTCTTCTGGGCTTATCAAAAACCTTTGTTGGTTATATCTGTGTGGTGGAATAAAATCCCTATTCTATCTTTGGTTTTAAAAAATAGCAGAAAAAAGAATAACAAATTAAGAACTCTGCACTCTAGCTTTCTAACTAAATATAAATATATTTACAATCATGTGGTGTGTAGCTGTACTAATACCGCATATACATCATTGTTCACACAAATGTAGTAATTATAAGGAGAAAACTTAGGTAAAATTCCTTAGTAATAAAAACATGTGTGTTTTATTTTTTAGTTATAATTATTATTTTCAAAATTTTCATTAATGAGTTATAGAAAAATATATACTCTTTACTTAAGTTTCAAATAACTCGTTTCAAAATTACATCATTTACACTGTAATTTCACATTTGCTATAAGTTGTACAACACCAGGTAAGTAGGTGGGCTACAGAAGAAAAGCCACTGTTTTATATTAACATCAAACTTCAAACACAATACATAATAACCAGGATTATTTATCAACACCACATTCAGTTCATGAGCACAAAACCAAAGACAGGCATCGAAACCAAACCGTGTAAGATCTAGGAACAAGGCATCATACCAGCCAACAGAAGCTTGTGTCATTCCATCCAAAACACGGAAATATATAACTTAAGATTTGTATATAAGCTTCTATTTGTAATCATCTCCTAATCTGAATCTCTGTGTATTCGGTGGCGGCCATGCCGAGAAGCAGTGTAAGTTGAAATTACAGAGCCAGTCGCACTCAATGAGTGTCTAGCAAATCCGAAGCTCTTTCTAGTTACCACCCACACAGCATAGAAGAATCCAACCCAGCCTGGCTCACATCGATTTCCATGTCCAGGCAAACATTACAGTGTTAACCCACAGAAAAAAGAAGGAAAAATAAAGAAATATTATAGAAATCCATAATGGAAACATCAAACATAATCTTATATTTCAGAATGAAAAGGAGAAAATCAGTTGCAGTTTTAAAGTTAGAGACGCCATAGAACCTCCCTTGTGGCTTTCATCTGCACATAAATAGTCTATGACTTGTTGAAATCCTAAGGAAGGAATCCACCACACCAAACTAGAACAGTCATTAATCTGACATAATGTCTGCCTAATTGCAACAAAAGGATGCAGTTTATATCATTTCAAATCTTATTTAGGGGCACATGACATACATATGTCTATCGCTCTACTCAAACTATTGGAATTTCACACAACTGATGAAAATTTTCATAACAATGTAATAATAGCAAACGATGTCAACCTAAAACACAATATCTGGGAAGTAGAGAGAAAAGGATGAGGTGGCCAAACAGCTTGTTACCTGTAGTTATCAGAATAGCCACAATTGCCCAAAATGTGGTAACGGAAATTGCAAATACGGCTACTGATAATGCTCCAATGTATATAGCTGCAACAAAAGCAAAGAAAAGAGCCAAGAATCCTCCAGCTGCTGCCAAAGACATGAGAAATGCTACTACAATGGCGTTTATGGTCGCAGCCAGAAAGAAAAGCATGAAGACAAGCAGTCCTGTCAGAGCAACCAAAGTAACCGTCCCAACCTGCAGCAATAAGCAAGAACAAAAATGTTGTAACCGTCTCCTTTATAACCGTCTTTGTGTGTATTTATTTTTTAATTATTGTAAATTATTATACGTTACTCATTAGTTGCCATACATTACTCATTAGGAAGTCTATATATTGTAAGAAACGATGTACAAAACATATCAGGAAATATATAAATATATACAATTTTTATCCTTCCAGTTGGTATCAGAGCTCCTGATCTGGGAGACTCTGCTTCCACATTCAACCCTAGGCTAGCTTGCCTTCATTGCAGCTGCCTCCACCTTCATTGTGGTTGGTTTCCTTGTTTTTTTTGCGCCTTAATCGCGCCCAACGCCACTGCCACCACCGTCCCCGTCCACCACCGCCACCGTTCACCTTACCGGACGGATCGCTGTCCCTAGTCCGGCCGACCACCGAAAGCCCACCGCCGGAAGCCTTCCCATGCTCTCTCACGCGCGGCCTCCCTTCTCTACGATTGAACCCACTAGAGTCTGGCGTCCGTTCTCGACGTGGTTTGTCTCCTCTGACTCGTCTCATCTTTCCCTACTAGAGTCTGCTATCACCTTGCCTAAACAGCAACCCGTTACTCCTGTTATAAGCCAAACAGCAACCTCTTCCTCATCCTATCAGCCAAACAGTGACCCTAGACCACCATGCCAGACACCGAGACCACCATCACCTCCACCACCACCCAGAAAACCACTCCCTGCATCACCACGCCTATTAATCCCAATGACCTACCTGTTTTCCATCCTACCTATCGTCTAACAGGCAAGAACTATTTACAGTGGGCTCAAGTTGTTTGTACCACCCTCAAAGGTCGTCGAAAATTAAGTCACATCGAAGGTACAGTCCCTAGTAAGACTGACCCGACATTTGAAGAATGGGAAAATGAGGACTCTCTCATTATGACATGGTTATGGTATTCTATGACACCAGAGGTTAGTAGAAATTGTATGTTCTTGCCTACTGCCCGGGACATTTGGGACAACCTTCGTTAGACATATTCCATGAAGCAGGACATAGCTACATGCTATGAGTTGAAAACCAAGATTTTTTCCACTAAGCAAGGGGCTTTATCGGTCACAGACTACTATGGGATCCTCAATGGGTTATGGATTAAGCTGGATCAGTATCAAAATCTGATAATGGAGTGCAGTAACGATGCTTCCACTTTGGCCAATTTCGTTGAACGAGATCGCATCTTTGAGTTCCTCTCTGGTTTGAACTCAGGATATAATCCTATCAGAGTTCAGATTCTAGGTAAGGAAAAGCTTCCCTCTCTTTCTGAGGTCTTCTACACTGTTCGTGGAGAGGAGAGTAGATGGGCTGTTATGCTTGATGACAAACCCTCTAATGGGTCAGCCTTGATCATGGGCAAACCTCCTAAACCTGGCTCTTCCTCTTCTTCTAGACCTAACAAAGACAGCCATTGGTGCACTCACTGTAAGAAATTTGGTCACACCAAGGAAACCTATTTTAATCTCCATGGGAAGGACCAGGTTCTTCGGCATACAGGTGAATTCAAAGGTATTCAGCGTGGGCAAGCCAATCTGATGGCCTCAAATGAAGTCTCACATGTGACAGATGAAGTTCCTGCTCTCAGTCAGGATGAACTGGAGCGCTTACGGTCTCTTATTGACTCTCTCAGTAAGCCTTCGGGTACTTGTTCTCTAGCCATGACTGGTAAGAATTTATGTTTTCAGTCCTTTAATGCTTCTAGTACTGCTTCTGAAGAATCATGGGTTGTTGACTCTGGTGCTACTGATCATATGATTTTTTCTTCCTCACATTTGTTGTCTTATAAACCACCTTTTGATATCCCTACCATCGCTGTGGCTGATGGCTCACACACCTCAGTCGCTGGCTATGGTAATATTAACCTCACCTCCTTCATCCACTTAACCAATGTTCTTCATGTTCCTAAATTGTCCACTAATCTTATATCTGTTCATAAACTTACCAAGGATTTAAATTGTGCAGTAACATTTTTTCATTCTCATTGTGTCTTTCAGGATATTGCCATGGGGAGGACTATTGGAGTTGCTGAGGAACGAGTAGGGTTGTATCGTCTCCTCAATGGTCCAGGTGGCTCCAGTCAGAAGTTGCTACTTTCATGTCATTAGTCTAGCCTTGAGATTTGGCTTCAACACAGGCGTCTTGGACATCCTCCTTTCTCTTTACTTAAGTCTATGTTTCCATCTTTATTTTTTAAAGAGTCAGTGGAGTCTTTTCATTGTGATGTCTGTGAGTTTGCTAAACATCATCGTGTATCTTTTCCTCCTAGCATTAAGAAAAGTGTTGAGCCTTTTGCTCTTATCCATTCCGATGTTTGGAGACCTGCATCTGTTTCTAATATTTCTGGGGCCAAATGGTTTGTTTCATTTATTGATTATTGCACTCGTACAACTTGGCTTTTCCTCATGAAAGACAAATATGAAGTGCCAAAATTATTCGTTCAATTTTATCGTATGGTTCAGACCCAATTTGGAAAATCCATAAAACGACTACGGTCTGATAATGGTAGGGAGTATGTCAACCAAACACTTTTTAACTTTCTTAAAGAGCATGGTATTGTTCATGAGCTGACATGTGTTTATACTCCTCAGCAAAATGGGGTTGTTGAGAGAAAAAATCGCCACTTACTTGAAATTACCAGGGTACTGCTTTTCCAAATGTCTGTTCCACATTCATATTGGGGGGAAGCTGTTTTAATTGCTGCTTATCTAATAAATCGATTACCATCTCGTGTCCTTGGTAATGAAAGTCTTGTTCAACTCATGACATCCTTTTTTCCTTCTGTTCCTATTATGTAGAGTCTTCAGCCTCGTCTTTTTGGCTGTTTGGCATTCGTACATGTCCATCGGCAGCATCGCAGTAAACTTGATCCTCGTGCTATCAAGTGTGTCTTCCTAGGTTATGCTTTTGACAAAAAATGGTATAAATGCTATCATCCTTCGAGTCATCGTTTCTTTGTCTCCATGGATGTCATTTTTCATGAAGCCGAGTCTTATTTTTCTCGTCCTCAGCTTCAGGGGGAGAGCTTTCCAAGCTGAGCCACCCTCTGAGTCTTTTTTTCCAGAGCCTTTGTTCCTTTGCTGCTTGGGTCCAAATCTGTCCTAGACCCTATTTCTCCTAGTCCACATGAATTAGCATCCTCTTCTAGTACCCCACCTGAACCAGTTAAGGTCAAGACCAAGGCTGGCACACCGAAACTGGTGTATAAGAGGAGAAATGAACCCGATCTAGCTCAACAGCAACTCCCGTTGTCCGAACCTATGATAAGTACTGAAGGTATAGTTTCTCATATTTCTGACCCCAATACTTTCAATATTCCTTTGGATAATTGTGATCCTGACCCAAATGACTTACCCTTTGCCTTGAGAAAAGGGAAAAGGTCGTGTACTCAATACCCTAGTTCTCAATTTGTTTCCTCCAAAAATCTTTCCTTGCAGCATAAGAGTTTCATTTCATCCCTTGATTTTGTTCAAATTTCAACATCAGTACAAGAAGCATTGAAGGATAAGAACTGGGTTCAAGCCATGAATGAGGAGATGAGTGCTCTGGAGAAGAATGGAACATGGAAGATTGTTGAAAGACCTAGTAACAAAAGACCAGTGGGGTGCTAGATCGATATAAGGCAAGGTTAGTCGCAAAAGGATACACTCAGACTTATGGAATTGACTATCAGGAGACATTTGCTCCAGTAGCAAAGATGAATACTGTAAGAATCCTACTCTCTCTTGCTGCACTCCTTGGTTGGGTATTGCATCAGTTTGATGTTAAAAATGCATTCCTTCATGGAGATTTGGAGGAAGAAGTTTATATGGAGATTCCACCCAGTTATGACTCCACCAATGGAAGAAATAAGGTATGCAAGTTAAAAAAGGCTTTGTATAGGTTAAAGCAGTCTCCCCGAGCATGGTTTGGAAGGTTTACAAAGGCAATGGTGTCCTTGGGATACAGACAATGTCAAGGTGATCATACCACCTTCTTTAAACATTCACAAGAAGGTAAACTCACTGTTCTACTTATGTATGTGGATGACATTATTATCTCTGGGGATGACTTGGTTGAGCAACAGTTGCTAAAGAAAAAATTAGCAACTGAGTTTGAGATAAAGGATCTTGGGAGACTAAAGTATTTCCTTGGGATTGAAGTTGCCTACTCCAAACAAGGCATCTTTATTTCCCAAAGAAAATATGTTCTTAATCTTCTCAAAGAAACTGGTAAGCTGGATTGCAAGTCTACTGGTGCCACCATTGAGCAAAATCACAGAATAGGGAACGATGAAGAGAGTCCCAAGGTGGATAAAGCTCGATATCAGAAGTTAGTAGGGAAGTTAATATACTTAACACACACTAGACCAAATTTGACATATGCTATCAGTGTTGTTAGCCAGTTTATGCATGACTCAAGGGTAAGACACTTACAAGCCGTGGAAAAAATTCTACAGTATCTTAAAACTACACCTGGAAGAGGGTTACTATTCAAGAAAGGTGGAAGTTTATCCATGGAAGTATATACAGATGCTGATTATGGAGGATCAGTCATTGATAGAAGGTCAATCTCTAGTTATTGTACGTTTTTAGGGGGAAACTTAGTAACCTGGAGAAGTAAGAAGCAAAATGTGGTAGCTCGGTCAAGTGCAGAAGCTGAATTTCGGGTTATGGCACAAGGAATTTGTGAAGTGCTATGGATGAAAATTATATTGGATGATCTTAAGATAAAGTATGAGACCCCTATGAAATTGCTCTGTGACAATAAGTCTGCCATTAGCATTGCTCACAACCTGGTTCAACATGACAGAACAAAGCATATTGAGATAGATCGGCACTTTATCAAGGAGAAGTTAGATAGCTAGTTGATAACCACAGCATATGTTCCCTCTGAACTACAGATTGCTGACGTGTTGACTAAAGGGTTAACCACGGAGAGGTTCCAAGATCTTACTAGCAAGCTGAGAATGATAGATATCCATTCACCAGCTTGAGGGGGAGTGCTGTAACCGTCTCCTTTGTAACCGTCTTTGTGTGTATTTATTTTTTAATTATTGTAAATTATTATACGTTACTCATTAGTTGCCATACGTTACTCATTAGGAAGTCTATATATTGTAAGAAACGATGTACAAAACATCAGGAAATATATACAGTTTTTATCCTTCCAATAAAAATCATAAACGTTCAAATCAAAAGAAAAAATTATCATACACCTTTTCCTTGATATGAATATTATACAGAAGATGGATGAGTGTGCTGCACAAAAATCTATGGAGATGGCATATAAGGAGACATTTTCTTTTCTTTATTTGGATAGGTATAGAATACTGTTCATGATAATTATTATGATTAAGTACAAGATTAAAAGACACCAAAACTGACAATCATGCATCCCCATCTGATTTTTTCCCAAGGTCAAAAACATGAAAAGAAACTACCTTGCATGCCTTTAATTCTAATGATTCTATCCTATCCAGTCCAGCATGTGAACAAATCCATTAGAAGCCCTCTATAAGCATCCCTTTTGATTAACTTATTTTGCATCTACAGGTGATAACTTTTTCCTAACTATTTCTAAGTTCAACATATGAACACAATCTAAAAATATATTGTCTGCAATATGCTAGAAGTGCTGGATAATGTAATAGAGGAAAATTGCATCAACATTGAGGACTCACAGTGCCAAGTAACAAGTTTGAACCCATTCAACTATTCATCTATAAGATTGACAATTGACAATGGTTTTATCTTGTAAAAAAAATACTTGATAAAAAAGAAAAAATGCATGCAGATAATAAAATCAAAATCTATAAATGCTTCAAGAATCTTAGTAACAGTAAGAAAACTTTAGATTAAAAAACAAAAACACAGTCTTACTTACCTACAAATACACACACATATATGGAATTAGCAAACTGAGAGAAGTCGATTTTCAGAAGTGGAATTTTTGTTTGGGCAAACACACTTACGGAGATGACGAGGAGGGCGCGGAGGGGGGTGCCGCGGCGAGTCCAGAGGAGGACGTCGCGGGCGGAGTTTCTAGAAGCTTCTGGAAGGAGAGGAGCGTTGTCGGCGACGGAGGTCTTGATCCGGTTCAGTAAGGAGCCACTGTTGCCCGGTTCAGGGAACAGAATCGCAGAAGCGAAACGGTTGAGGACCTCCGGCAAGGTCTCTCTCCCTCTACCCTTTCTCTGGTCCAAGCTCTCTTCTTCTTCTTCTTCTTCTCCGGTGGCCTCCACGCAGACCCTCATCCCGTTAACGTTGGGCTTCTCCTCCGCCATTTTCAGTGTGTGATCGAGTTGCAGAGAGAGAGAGAGAGGAAAGTGGATTAAACTTTAAAAAAGGAGATTAAGAGAAGATCCGGTCTAAGTGGGTCCCTCGTTTTGATTAATGACTTCATTTATTTATGGCGGGTCCATGTTTATTGTTTAATCATGTGGGGGTAATTCAGGGATAGCGACACATCAGAATGTCTGCTACTCTTATTACCGTCCACGTGACGCTGATCTGGTTACGTGTTGATTCATCATCTACAATTGTAACTAAGAAGTCTGTCATCTGTTGTCAATGTCCAAGTTACAGTTTTTTTACAATGTTTTTTTAATAAACTTGTAATAATAATATTATTTATACTCTTACATGAATATCACTTTATATTTATATAATTTTATTCATTTAATAAATTTATTTTAATTTTAATATATTTAAATTTTAATTTATATATATAAACAAATGTGAAAAGAAATGTATATTAAAAAATGTGTTATTAACTTTTTCAAACTATAAATAATTTCGGCTTTGATGGTTAGAGAATTTGAAAAAAAAAAAAAAGTCTCAAGATGAAATGTCGTTTTTATTGCTTAATTTTGTGTGTTTGCTAGTGTAAATTAACAGTAACATTATTTGTATAAAGTATTTTGTATACATATGTTTCAAAATTTAAAATAGACCACCGATGGAGAATAAAAAAGGGATATAAAAAAAAATTACAATGATTAGAGTTTTTTTAAAAAATAAAATTGGAATGAAGAGAGACTTTCTCCATTTTAATATTAGGACAAATTTATTAATCTTTTATAAAGATTTATAATAAGATTACAAATTATCTATTAATGAAAAAAATTTAGATTCAAACTCAAGTCATGTTATTATCATAAATAAAAGGTTAATTAGATGAGCCAACCTATTAATAGAGTAATGAGAGTTTTGAGAGTTTAATAATATTATTTTTTAATGAAAGTAACATTATTAGTAAAGTAAATAATTTCACACTACAGATTATTTTGCTTAGGAGGAAAAGAACATTTTTTATCCATAATGAATCCGGTGTGTATTTTTCAAAGTTAAAGCTTCATTAGTCACATACAAAAGAAAAAAAAGTTAAAGCTTGATTAGCATATTGAAAACTATATAGAATTGTTTCTTCTGTAGCACTTGATGAGTAGAATTGTTTCTTCCTTAGCTCAATTATCCTTTCTTGTCATTTTATGTTAAAAGTAAGGTAATTTGTACAATCAAGCATGAAAAGGGTAATTTGTAGAGCTGGTAAAACGGGTCAATCTGTCCTGTCCCGCCTCGCTTTCAACCCGTAAAAATATGGTATGAAGTGGGTTGGTCCGTTATTAAAAATGAGTTAGAAGAGTAAATTCATCCCACTTTAGGATGAGTTAGTAGGTTGATGAATTAATTCGCATAAAAGAAAAAATGAAAAAAAGTAAATAGGTTGGTGGGTTAACCCATCTAAAAAACAAAAAAAAATCTATAAAAATTTTAGAAAATAGAAAATTTATAATTTATAGAGATTAAAAAATAAATAAAATAAAACAAAATTAGTATCATACTCATAAAAATATCATAAATATAAATAAAAAGACTCATTTATAATACTTTTAAAAAAAACTCAACTCAAAGATCTAACACGCCCTTGTCTCGCGTAATTCACGGGTTATGCGAGTTGAAAATTAAAAATAAATTGAAATATTAAACTTAACCTACTAAAAAATAACGGGTTGATGAGTTAACTTAACAGATTGAACTTGACACTTAATTTGTACAATTATCACTACAATTATAATAATTATACACAACTATTTACGCAGTTTTAATTGAATTTTATTTGCAAATGAAATCAGCGTGTAATTATTGGTAGCTTGAGTTGGCACATTTAATTTAATAGAAAAATGAGGCACTAAATCTTAAACAGAAAGAGCACAAGAAAAAAAAAAAAAGCCGGCATGAAAGAATCAAAGAGTTGGGCTTATATTGGGGATATGACATTGTAAACTACTAACAGGGCTTCAAGCCCATGTTTATTTTCTATTATTGTTTTGGGCAAAAGCCCAATCCGACAACATGGCTGCACCGTCTCTGTCTCAGATTTTGTTGTCAAATTTGTTTTGTTGATCCTGTTTCGGTCTCTCTCATATAGGCGCCTACGCCGCCCTTCTCCATCTTCGCCCTCGGCCTCTGCAGAAAACAGATTCATTCTCTCTATCATCCTTTCTCTACAAAGTAAGTCATCTTCTCTTCCAATTCTGTGCTTCTCACTACGCCTTTCTTTTTCAATTCATTTTTCTTTCATAATTTTGTGACTAAATACGTTGTCCTTTTTTTTTTAATCCTTTTCTGCTTTTTGAGCTATATATTGTGAATTTCTACATTATAATCCTATCCGGATTTCAAAAAATTGTTTTACTTTTTTTAATGATCTCTTATACTGGTTGATGTATTGTATTTATAAGCTTCTTAATTATTTTTCTGACATACATAATGTTACAAATAGATTAAAAAAAAATTAAAAAAAAATTGTAGCTCTATACTCTTACAGTTTTGTACTGTTTGTTGATTGTTGAGTGCATAAATAATTTTCATTTTGACATGCATAGCATAGGTGGAAAAGTTTTTCTAGGCTGTGTTCTGTTGGGCTATGCCTAATGCCTCTGGTTACCATTGTTTGTGCATTTGTTTTTCACCATGATGAAGTCCGATTTTATTTGACTATTTGTATAACCTCAGTTTTGATTAATCAACTTGTGTATCTGGATTCTTACAAGAATAGCGTATTTCGTGTAAATATTTGAAGCTATTTCCTGTTTCCTCTGTCTCTTCTTCCCCTTTACTTATCCCTTTCTTTCGTTTATTATTGACCTGAAAGTCTTACTATTGCATACTCATGCATTTTCATTTTTTTCCCCTTTCGAGCAGGGGAATACTATCTTCTTTACATCACTATGTTAGGTCCATCAAGCATGGCAGAAGAAGCTGGTATGTTCATGGTTCATCAAACAATTGGCAGTGTCTTGTGTTGCAAATGTGGAATTCCAATGCAACCGAATGCTGCCAATATGTGCGTGAAGTGTTTGCGCTCAGAAATTGATATCACAGAAGGACTACTGAAACGTCTAGTGCTCGTGCATTGCCCTGAGTGTGATAGCTACTTGCAGCCACCAAGAAGTTGGGTCAAACTACAATTAGAATCGAAGGAGCTGCTGACATTTTGCTTGAAAAAATTGCAGAAGAATTTAAATTCCAATAAAGTAAGGATGGTACATGCCGAATTTATCTGGACTGAGCCCCACTCCAAGAGGATAAAAGTCAAGGTCAAAGTTCAGAAGGAGGTTCTGAATGGAGCAATTCTTGAACAGTCTTATCCTGTCGAGTATGTTCAACAGGAACATATGTGTGAGTCTTGTTCTAGGGTCCAGGCTAACCCTGACCAATGGGTTGCTGGTGTGCAACTCCGGCAACATGTTTCTCATAGGCGTACTTTCTTTTATTTGGAGCAGCTGATTCTGAAGCATGGTGCTGCTGCCAGTGCTATAAGAATCAAACAGATGGATCAAGGTATTGACTTATTTTTCTCTAATCGAAGTCATGGTGTCAAATTTGTGGATTTTTTAGGGAAAGTTGCCCCGATAAGGAGCCGTCACGATAAGCAGCTTGTTTCTCATGATCCTAAGAGTAATAACTACAACTACAAATATACGTTTTCTGTTGAAATTTGCCCCATTTGCCGTGAGGATTTAATTTGTCTGCCTCCTAAAGTTGCTGTTAGTTTGGGAAATATCGGTCCTCTTGTGATCTGTACTAAGGTTACCAACAGCATTGCTTTGCTTGATCCATTTACCCTGAGATACTGTTTCTTAGATGCTGATCAGTACTGGAGGGCATCCTTCAAGTCTTTACTTACTAGCAGGCAGTTAGTGGAATATATTGTGCTAGATGTGGAGGTTGTTTCTTCTGAAGTTACTATTGGTGGCACAAAATATGTTTTAGCAGATGCTCAAGTGGCTCGTGTGTCAGATTTTGGAAAGAATGACACTATATTTTCCATCAGGACTCATCTGGGCCATCTTTTAAATCCTGGTGATTATGCTCTTGGTTATGACCTTTATGGGGCTAACAATAATGACATTGAATTGGACAAGTACAGAAGGAGACTTGTCCTTCCTGATGCAATTTTAATAAGGAAGAGCTATGAAGAGAAGCGCCAAACGAGACGTGGGAAGCCTCGTTCATGGAAGCTTAAATCGCTTGACATGGAGGTTGATGATAAGGGTAGAGTTGAGCAAGACAAGATGAACTTAGAATACGAACAATTCTTAAAAGATCTGGAAGAAAACCCTGATCTGAGGTTTAACATATCATTGTATCGAAATAGAGAATACCAGCCCTCAGAGATGGCATCAGTGACTGACGGTGAGGAGCTACCTTCTGTTCCATTGGAGGAGTTGCTGGCTGATCTTGATCTGAGTGAGGAGGAAGACGGGGAGGATAACATGAAGGAATGAACAAAAGCCGCTTCAATCCTTATATAGAATTTTATGGAATCTTGGTTTTGTTGATGTCAAGGGTGATTTTTTTTACATTTATGTTGTGTTCATTTGCAATCTCTGTTGATGTTTTGTTTAATGAAAGAATGAGAAGATGATTGTTTTGCAGGAGATAGTAACAAATACATATAAATAGGTTCTTGTCTTAACATTCTTTTAGTAAATCTTTCCAAAGAAAGCAGGAATGTTTTTGGTCGTTGGGTCTGTTTCAATGTTACCATTGCGCTTTGAGGGTTGCCTAGTTAGTCCATGGCATGGGACATTATAATTGTCTGACCAGCTAAATGACGACAAAAGCAAAGAACTTGTTCAGATAATATTTTTCCAAACTGGCTTGCCTGAATTGTATATTTTGCTTCTTTTTCTTTTTCGATTTTCCAGAATTTTGCAAGGAAAATAAGATTTTCTCTTGTTATGAGTGAAATTAATGCTTTAATTGGTATGCACTGTGACATCCAATAAAAATAAAAGTAGTGTGTCAAAATATTAATAAATGTCTTTAAAAATCTCTTTACTAGTGGTACATGTTATTTTAATTCTGTATATCCTTCTCTAATCTTTTAAATTGTTTTTCGTCAAACTTTTTTTTTAAATGTCTGGTTCTTATTTCTTTTTCATAAATAATGTTACATACATATATTTACGTATATATTACTCTTCATTTATAAAATTTTAGTTTTCCACGTACTTTCACTTTAATTTTATTATCTAAACAGATATGATACATTTCGTAATGTGCATTAAGTATTTTACTTTTTTTCATCGGACAAAATAGAGGCTTGGGACATGGAAAGTTTTAGTATTATCTTCACTAGATTAACACCATAAAAGAGGAATTAAAATTTGTAAAAATTTTAATTATATAATGAGATATTAATTTGTTTTCATAAAAAAATATTAATCAAAATTTAAATTTCAAATTGCTTGTAATAAATTAAAAATTTAAATTATGTAATAAGATATTAATAATTTTTTTCATAATTAACATATTAATGAAGGTTCAAATCTCCATTATCCTTACAAATCAGTTATTAAAGCATAGAATCCCTCCAAATCCCACTCCGATATGGATTAAGAAATGCATGTTTGCTTGCTGCCAAGCACCTCATTGTTATATAAAGGGGATTAAACCCTGAGATGAAGAATAACCTAATACACTTGTCGAGAAATTTTTGTATAAATTATGGACACTTAGTTAGATGTATCAGATCAATCATGATTTAGTATTTTTATGAATAATTATGTTACATAATTAATTTTATAAAAATTAATAAAAATATTAAATTTTAATTAACCTGATACACTCAATTATGATGTCCATAATTTAAGTAAGCCTTGTCTCTTATTCCACATATCGACTTTGTAGGTAATATGCCCTCTTTTTCCTCCAAATCCAATTGTCCCTCACCAATCACCATACCATAGCCACCAGCACTTTGCCTCCAATGGCCAACCATTGATTCCGGACCAAATAGTTCGAGACCTCCACCACCTACTGCGCCTTCTCCATCGTGCACGTTCTAACTTCATATTGGGAACCACAGGAAACGACTACACACTGAAACTAACCACCACGCCCTCATGCAACTGCCCTCATCCACTACCACCAAACGAGATGATATTTCCATCAGCTTCTGACATTCCTTGCGAGCACATCATAGTTGTATTGGGTGTGTCCCTTGATGATGTTTGCTTCCGAAGGAGGAACCTTAGCTGCAGCCACCTTCGCATGCCCACGTTGCATGAAGCACTTGCATGTTTCACGATCTACTCTTTGAACATGCGAGGGAGAGACTGAGAGAAGTGATAGAGATGAATGATGATGCAACGTGCCCGGTTTGTCTTGAGGAGATGGCGAAGGAAGAAAACGTGCTGACTTGTGAGATGTGCAATAACCACATTCACAAAGAGTGCTTTGAGAGGTGGAAAAGAAAAAGCTTAGGACGACGAATTGAAGTTAGTTGTGTACTTTGTAGAGCAACATGGACTCGTATGACGGAGCTGGCTGAGAATATAAATCTGTCTGCTTATATATGTTAATGAACATGTTAGTTAATTGAGAGGGATAGTTCATTCGTGAATTCACAATAAAATATTGTTTCGTAAAATGTACTAATTAAGGCACAGAGATTGTTTAGATTGCAATTAGACTGATTTTTTTTAATCAATATACGTTACTGATACTTTTTGAGTGATGAATTCTTTAGTAATACAACAATCTAAAGCAAAAGTGGTGCAAAACTTAGGGGAAGCTCATAATTCTGTTGAGTTACAGAAATGCCTGGGTACGCTTGGGTGCATATGTTGGCTTAGCTTATAACATATTGAGAAATATTAGGTTCTAAGGGTAGGTAACGGTCAGCGGATGAACTCCAAATTTAATAATCTGCAAGGAACAGAATCCACATTGCAGAGTCTTTCTAAAGGGATTGAGTTGAATAAATTGCATGATGTAGAATGGATGAGCATATCAATTTAGGATAATTGACTTTCTTTTAATTTTTGATAGTCTAAGGATTTATTATCTATTTTAATAAGTTATTTATTTATTTTCAGAAAATTAGTATTTGTTTAGGACTAAAGTTTTGATTATCTAGCATTATAAATAGCTCTATATTATTAACTTGAATCCCAATAATCCAAATATAATTTTTTGTCTTGTTAATGCATGAAGGAGATTGATTAGTTAAGGAGGTTTGCTAATGAAATCTGATAACCTACTTTGGGCTTATGATGAGTGACTTTATTTTCGCATTACTCTTGGATCTTTTGTGGCAACTCATATAAATAGGAAGACTAATTTAGTAGAATTCTGTTATTTAAATATCTAAAATACAATACTTAGACAACACTCTATATACATAATACTTAGATGATACGTCACTTATATAATACATTTATTTTAACTTGTATATAATAACACTTAATCATACTCATATCGAGATACCGTGTCGTTGACCAGATGTGACCACAGCCACCATAGAGCATATTTGGATTGGAGATGCTATTCATTTTGTTTGTAATTAACTTGGTATTGATGGACCTTTGAGTCCAACTTAATGAAGCTTCTTTTTACAGGGAAAAAAAAAAGATAGTAATGAAAATTTAAATTTTAGCAATAATTTATTAGGCATCACGATACATGGAACATAAAAAGTATAACACGTGTCAAAATTTTGAAAAAACATTAATATTATAAGTTACAGTTGTTCACTTGACAAAATTTTACAAATTCTATTATATCTTTTTATATTTTGATTAATTTCTGTGCATATTTAGTGTGAAATTCACTTAATTTTATTCCCAAAACCTTTGTAAGGATGTTATATAACCATCATCAGATTCTCTTAATTCAATGAGGAATGAATTTATTATCTTCAGAGTGAAATCAACTATACATTTTTTTTCTTAAAAAAATTTAAACAACAAACAACACTAAGAGGATACCAAAGGTAATAATAATTCCCGTTGCTGGGCATTCAAAGACAACAAAATTGTATCAAACGCACTGCGAGGAATGTGCCGCCCAAGCTGCCTCAGCAAACTATTCATCTGCTTGAGTGTTTGTGGTGTAGCTAATTTGTCACCCTTATCAATAACCTGTAATAAAAATATATTCCACCATATATAAAGGAGCACATAAACTGATCAATATTCAATAAAATTAAAGAATAATGTTTATGTAGTGTAAGAAATTAGCACATTGTTCTACAATATAAACCCAACAGAAAGATGTCTAATTTCATAATTAATTTCAATAAAATTTAGCTTTGCATTTTATGACATAATCATCAGGAGGCAGTCAACAGGTAGCATTTATTGCATTATAGCATATCTAGTCATTTCCCAATCCTTTTTAACTTCATCACTGATCATTGTGATTATCTGTTTCTATTTCTGGTGCAGAAAATAAACAATGCAAAAGATGGTTACCATTCTTTTGCGAAGCATCAAAATGTCCAGGCACAAATACAATCTATGATGATTAAAAAAGGATGGACGAGACATTCCAGAACACCAGGCTCCCACCATTTCAGCGAATTTCAATATCCTAGTTATTCTTTAAACAAGAATGCCTTCCAATATTGATAGCTGTCAAGTGTTTTAACATCTCTAAATTGACAGAAAAAAGAGAAAGAAAGAGAAAGAAAGAAAATCAGACAAACAGGTATATACACGAGGATAACTCACCTCAAGAAACACTGCAATTATCTTAACAAGGTTTTGATTACCAGCTCCTAAAAGATCCTTATCTAATCTGAAAATTATTAAAGCATACCATTAATCAAACCTGCTTGTTGTATTGAAAAACATATAATTCAAAAAGATTATTATTAGGGCCTAAACTTCCTCACCTTGCAACCATTAAACAAAGCTGTTCATGCATAACTTTGGCCTCAATCAAATCATCTTTAAGTGGCAAGAAACTTAACCAAGCAGGAACAATCTGCAGGTATAAAAGGGGTAAAAAATTGTACTTTCTTCTTCATTATTTTGTAACTATCGTCACCAATTGAACAAAATACATAAGTTGATCAGATATATCATCTTGAAATCAATAAATTTAGTTCTGGATTGAAATAAACATAGTAGTAGACCAGTAGTGAAATCTGTTGCCTTGGTTTCTAGTCAGTTTAGTTCCTATTTGTCTCTTTCTCTTTCTATTTTCTTTATTTCATAATGCCTAGAGTAAGAACCATATAGGAAATTATAAAGCAGCCTTCCTTTTCCATGCTACTTCTTATGTTAAAAGGGACAACTAATAAATATCATTAATCATACAAAATTTGAATACGATAAAACTGAACTTAAATATCAGAATACAGGTATCACTTCAGATACTTTGGCCCTAACTGTTAGAACAAGTGGAATTACTATTCACATCCCAGAACTTGAAAATAATTTAGCATGTTTTAAAGGGACAGTATATGTAACTGGTGAATGCAGTCTTATGCTTAGTAAAAAAAAGGCTCTATGTGGACAATAAAATTAGAATTGAGGTTTTAGAATTTTAATCTTGTGTTTAGATTGCAAAAAGAATTAATAAATAAAATTGTAAAGTTCAATTATATGTAGAGATTAGAACTGAACAAATATTTCTTTGACAGAAAGAGTTGAACAGACTAGAAATAAGGCAAATACTCTGAACTCCAAAGATTAGATGAAAATAGACAGAAGAAAAATATTACCTTACAACCATCAATGCTGTCACGATGGAATTCACAAATTCTTCCTAGAGCAGAAACTGCTATATCATACGCTTTTGCATTTTCTGAAAGTGATCGATTTGGAGCTTGCATCAAAATATTGAGTTCTGACAATATCCCTAAAAAGGACAGAAAACGAATCTTAGTTGTGAAATTATTAAGAATACAATGGGAGAATTATGGACGAAACAAGATACTATTGACGAAAGGCTTCAACTGCGGTGTTCCAAACTCTGCACAGATTCGAATTCCTCGTGTTGCCTCCTGAAAAAGGGGCAAAATAAATATTTAGATACAGAACAACTGCAATAAAAATTAAACCAAGCTGGCACAAGGCAGGAAACCTCTTTGATTTCAGAATTCTTGTCATTACATGCTTCCAGTAAGATCGGAAGATAATTTGCACAATACCTACAAGAAAAACATATAGAAACTTGTAAAATGTATCATCATTATAGCATTGATAAACGTATTGAACAGACAAGAAGGAAAGAAAGAAGATCAGAAAGACACTTGTGAGCTACTTCATGACACCGCTGTGCAACTATGTTAAAGGTTGACAAGGCAATACTTCTTTGCTTAGTACTTTCTTTACCCTGCAAGCAGAAGGCTGGAAAACATCAAATAAGAGGATCATAATGGTGGGCATTAAAATATTATGACCCATAATGGCAAATTCAAAAGGAAAAACTTACACGGAAAATGCAGGAATGACAAGATTCCTACTAAATTAGTAATAATAAATTATGTGGTAACTTTTCCAAAGACACTGAAATCCAGCATAATGTAAGATTATAATTCTTACCTGAAGCAATGACAACAATTTAAACATTACAGTATCCGCATTTTTGTACAATGTTAAGCTCTCTGGAAGAGTGTTCTTTAGAAAGAATAGCATTGCTGAGGCAGCTTGTTCCTAGAAAAGCAACAAAAGACGAGTAACTTATATAATACATGCTTGAAAATGATATAAAGAAGACACACATGTTGATGATAACATTAATGATGTGCTTGGTAAAAGTGAAAATGTGAAGAACGGAAAGGGAAGGAATGGAAATGCGCAAAATATATAGACACTATTCATGCTTCCAAGCATTACCAATGTTCACACCCTAAGTATTCATTTCAAAGAAAACCTATCAAAAGATAAATTGCTAATATGTTCAACATGAACAAGGAACATTCAGATTTTAAACTGCTACAATGTATATATAATATGTTATATATGAAAATCAGAAGCATTAAAACAAATTATCTTAGAAGTTTTTCTTCATGTATATGCCGACAAATTATCTTATATATGAAAATCAGAGCATAATTTCTTTAAGAAAGAAGTTTTTCTAAAGAAAAAGAAAAGGAAGTCACTGCACTTAGATTAAATAAACATTCCAACATGCATCATCAGGGACATTATTTCTGGAATTATTTGTTACTTTCACAAAGATTGACAACTTGCTTAAATTATTATTAGTACTAATAAAAATTTAAAAAATCAAAAGGGAAAAAGACTTTTCACTAACGTCCCAACGCTTATGAAACACACTAAAAGAGTTAAAGTAAACAAAGCATATCTGTAGGAGAAAACATTCTTTTCAAAAGTAAAGCATCATTGGGTTTTAAGTAATAACATGTCAAAGTAGTAGGGTATGTATCTTGATCATAATGAGAGGAGGCACCTTTCAACTATTAGTGATGATACATATGTTTATTTAGTTATGATTAGCATACCAAAAAATTACTAGAAAATTCATTAAGATCTTCATGTATATGCCGACATCCGGATGAAATGAATCTAAAACAGAATTAATCCTGCAGTCGAACAGTCAGTAGATATACTTCTGAGCTGTCTCCCGTGTATTTATGTTTCACATCTACCATACCTTCACTTTATGGTTCTGATCATTGTCAAGTGCAATGGCAAAAGCATCCACAAGTCTATGATGGTAAAGGATTTGCACCACTTGGACAAAGTTTGTAGTCATCTCCATAAAATTAAAAGCTGCCAACCGAACTTGAACATGGGAGTCTTGGAATGACTTCAAAACTTTTGTTACCACTTCCCCTAGAAAATTTTCCATCAATACCTACAGAAATATAGGTATATAAAAAAATGTCAGAAAGCAAGAAAGAAATCATCATATGCAAGGCAAATAGAACGACCATGAAAGATACAGTACTTGGCACAAAAGTTTTCTAATCAAGTCCAGTGGATGGGTCATGGACTAAGATAACAATTTCTGTAAGCAAATCTTGAGTTAGCTGCAATTAGTACCAAGTACAGAAATGTATACCTTAATGCATAAAATTTTTATTCAGTAGATTGTCAAACTTCTTCAAGGATCAATATATAGAGTTAACTCAGTGTTGCTTATTGAATAAGTTTAATCAACTAGGTAGTCTGATTTCAATGCACTAGCTTTTTGGTTCTATCTAAGTTCACAATGCAAATTGAATTATCCTCATAAGTTAAAATTATGAAGAAGTTAGTTACATATTTCTAAATTTTTTAATAAATACTAAAAAAATATGGTACAAAAATGTTTTATATCTATATGTGCAGTAGGGTCATTGTTTTCCAAGGATCTACATATGGTGCATCCTTTGCTATACACTACTAGACAGTTTTAAATGAATCAAGGAGCAAAAATTTTACTGTTTGTGATGTGCATATATATATCTTTTTTTTCTACCATACTATTATGTGTTAATAGAATTAAGCCAAAGACTAGAGAGTTGTTATGATGAGATCACCATTTCATCGGAGAACTCTTTTGCAATGACAGTAAGCATTGTAATCCCCGCACGGCGCATCTTCCATTCCGGAGCATCCAAGTAAAGCGGCAACACTTGATGAGCAATGGAGACAACTTTACTCCCTCCAAGGCTCACACAAAGTTGATTCAAGCACTTAATTCCAAATTTGTACACATCAATAATCTTCCCATTCCCTGCACCATCCACTTCACCTCCCAATTCACTATTATCCTTATCCTCTTGAACGCACTCCAGCATCTTCATTAGCACCAAGAACAACCTCACCACAGTCTGGTAAGGCAGGTTCACCAAAACACTCTCACATTCATTCACCTCCGTCATCACCACCACTAACTCAAACGCCAAACAATGCTTTTCTTTACTCAAACCGCTGCTCTCAGCAATCTGAAGCACGTCGAGAACCATGTCACTCATGTAAGGCTTCAACAGCACAGGCTCTTGGCGCACCAAGTTTATCAACTCCGCAAAAGCCCTCCGAAAATAACTACCTTCGAAACCATGCAACAAAGCGAAGACACCAACCATCATCGCGCGCAAGAGCTCGTGGAACATTGAAGGGTCAGAGAATAACCGCACCAAGCTCATAACCGCGCCAAACGACGCGACCTGAACGTCGGGGTTGGTTGAAGCGAGTGCGGTTAAAAGAGAAGAATGAAGAGCATGGTTGTTGCCGCGGAGAGCTTCAGAAACAAGTAAACGACACTCTGTGGTGGGTAACGAAGAGAGTATTAAGAGTGCAAGTTCACGAAACTTGTCGTCGTTTGAGGCGAGAGATGATAAAATGAATTGGAGGATCTCTGGCCAGTGTTGGTGACGCTGACGGTTATTATATATGGCGGAAACGGTTTCGGCGGTTACAACGGAAGCGAGTCTGAGGACGTGGATTGAGGTCTCCTCGTTGAGGTATGCGATGAAGTGGGCTTTGAGGTGGACTTGGGCCTGGGCCCGGAGCTTGGGCCAGAGATGTGTGGGTTTGAGGAAGAGGAGGGCGCGTGCGGCGTTGGCGCGCGTGTAGGGGGTGGGGCCGCAGCGGAGGAGGAAGAAGAGCTTGATGAAGAGGAGGTCGGGGTGGTGTTTCTTGCAGCAATGGAGGAAGGTGAGGGCTTGGGATCGGTGGGGTTGGTGGGGAGAGTTGAAGTGAGAGAAGAGGGTTTCCATGGGTGAGTTGTCGTTGGAGCTTAGAATGGTGAAGGCTTGGGATTGCAATTCAGTTGGGAATTCTGCTGTTTCTGACTGATCTGATGATGACTCCATTGACTTGATTTGTTTTTGAGGGATTGCCGAGGGTTTTGAGAATTTGGAGAATGTTGGGGTTTCTCTTTGGTTTGTTTCTTCAGTGTGTATGTGTTTGTTTTACGTGAGCATGGGAATGGGAATGAGAATGGGAGGTGCTTCGCTTGCTAGTTGCTATCATTGAGGTGCTAAAAGACAAGGGAAAAAGAAAAAACAACTGCCCTTCGTTAGAAGTTAGAACTGAAATTTAAATGTGATCCTACAACTACGACCAAGTAAAAGCAAAAACCTGCCATTTAAAAATATAAATTAAAATTATCGATCAACAATTAAGTGATTAACTAAGTTTGAGAAATGATATACATCACGAAAGTAAAATTTACAAAATCTTTTTAGTTTTTCTTTTTATTTTTAAATTTTTTTAGTTGAAAAATAAAGTAAAACTGCACTGCCATTGTGCTATGTGACTCGTAAAAGGTTTTGTAATTTTTATTTCGTGACAAAAATAGCACTGATGATTAAGTTTACTTAATAACTACTCTTTGATATCAGTATTGATAATATTGTTGGATTTGACCCAACTTATTTTGATAAAAATTGATAGTTTTGTGTTTTATTAGGATATTTGAATTTTAAATTTTAAATATTAAAATAAAAAATATATGATATATTTGTTTTTAAATAAGAAATTAAATTTTTTTTATCTTGACAAGCAAATAGATAAAGAGAAAGTGAAAGTAGTTGATTGGTATGTAGATTTCTTTTTTAGTTTAATTATTGATATTGGAAATTTGTATAAGTTATAAGGAGTGTGCACAATGGAGAAGCTTAGTAGAGAGATAGAGATAATGGTGAAAAAGTTACGAGATAGAGGAGATTAATAGTACTCACGTGTGGTATTTATGTAAACATGTGTAGACAGAAATATGATATTTCGTTATATTTGATAATCACATATTTGATACATTAATAAGTCCTTATTTTTAAGTATTTACTAAGCATAATCTTTTTTCAAACACACACTTAGTAGAGATAGAGATTAATTGATTGAGTTAATAGTACTCACGTGTGGTATTTATGTAAATTTAGACAAAATTAGACTTTGAATTAATTTTTTTAGTCATTTACAACATGATTTATATCTTACATTATTTTTTCAACATATTTACGTTTACACTATTTACGATCATATCTTGAGTTTTAGATATCTACTAATTATTTATTTTACCTTGTTGGAAAGATAAGAGATAGCTCTACAACTTTCATGAGAGCTCTAGGCCAAAGTCGGACATCTAGTGGAACTAATTGGGCTTGGAAGTCAGAATACGAGTTTTGTGATTGGAACCTGAACAGTGTGCAATAATCAGAGCATAA
Organism: Ormosia semicastrata; assembly: GCA_029884595.1. Taxonomy (NCBI): domain Eukaryota; kingdom Viridiplantae; phylum Streptophyta; class Magnoliopsida; order Fabales; family Fabaceae; genus Ormosia; species Ormosia semicastrata. Next base: position 30,623,066 of record JAQQTO010000057.1, on the reverse strand, counting down.
ATCGGGCTGTAAGATCTGGATTGGGCTGAAATTTTGGTATCTATACGTTAAGACCTATATCTACAATTTTTATGAAGAATATAAGACTTAATTCGGACTCCTTGGAGGTTATATTGGGCTTAGAAGTCAAAACAGATGAGCTGTAACTAGGCCTAAGTACTGTGTAGTAATTTGGTCATATCTCGGACTGTAGTGGCCTTTTGAGGTGATTCTGGTGACATTTGAAAGCTAAGACAAAAGTCTACAACTTTTATGAAGACCATATTTTAATATTCTGATGTATTTAATGACTTTAGAACTGAATGATTTCAGAGACAAAGAATCTCTATAATTTTTCACTCATCAAAAGTCATTTGACATTTTCCATTCATTTTTCACTCATCCACTCACTCATGAATCAACCCCCTTGTCATTTTGTATCCATAATCCTCTATAAAAGGGAGCCTTGGCTGATCATTTGAAGAGTCTTGGTCTTAGAGACCAAGATAATGTTATTGTGTTGTTTGTTTATATTGTTGTAGTTTTCTTTTGTTCTAAATTGAAGTTATGTTCTTCTTCTTCTTCTTCTTCTCTCTTCCTTTCTTCTTGTCTACGAGTAATTAAGTTTCATTTTACTTGGGTGAAAAGGTAAAGCTCTTGGTAATGAAATAAGGTTAGATTCATTTCTTTCTTGTGCTTAAATGATATATTTTCAAGTGATCATTATACGTATTGTATTTTGTTTCTAATCAATTTAGAAACCATCCTTGTAAAGTGGAGATCTTAATTTGTTGTAGACAAGATATTGGCACAATGAATGCTTGAGCCCATTTAAAAGTGGTGGTGTTAATAGATGATTAAAGGAATCATAATATAATTACGTATATAATTTTTAATGAACTTTAAATATTTTATTTTCCAATTAGAACTTCCATTATGTGTGGATTCTAATTGAGTTATAAAAAGAATTAATCTTGTCCTTAATTTATTTACCAAGAGTGGATCTCCTAACCCAAGTAAGTTTTTTTATTTGTAATCAAGTTTTATCACTTTTATTATTGTGACAAAATATTTATTTTATGTCAAAAAAAATTTATTCATCAATTCCCTGTGGATCGACCTTAGACTCCCGAGAATTTTTACTTGAAACAACTTACACTTGGGTTTGTAACTTTTAATCCGCATTAAGTTTTTGGCGCCGTTATCGAGGACTTAATTTAAAGAACAAATTTATGGTGTAAATATTTTGTATATATATATATATATATTTTATATAGTGGATCTTGTATATATATATATTTTTCTACTCTTTTAATTTTTTTTTTCTTCTTCTTTGTACATACTAACGTACTAACTCTCCTTTCTCCCTCTATAATTTGCAATCATTAATGAAATAATATTTCTTCTTTTCTCTCTCATCGGAGCAAAAAATCACTTGTCAATTCTCGATTTTTCATATTTTAAATTTATTTTCTGCACTTTATTTTTATATTTTATATTCGTACTTTATTTTCTCGTACTTTATTTTTTATATTTTACTTTTTGTATTTTATTTATAACTTTCTAACTTACTAACTTACTAACCTTTTAATTTTTTACTTACTAACTACTAACTCTCTTACTAACTTTCTAACCTTCTAACTTTCTAACATTTTACTTTACCTGCTTCTAATATTTTAATTTACTTGTTATTAACTTTTTAATTTATCAACTTACTAATTTTTTAATTTATCAACTTATTAACTTATTTGGTGGTTGATTTATACAACACCCTTATGAATATATATTTGGTGATTAGTTTATACCACACCCTTGTAATATTTATTTGGTGGCTGGTTTATACCACATCTTTATTAATATTTAATGGCAGGTTTACTGTCTACTTGTTAATATTATTATTTTTTATCATGATAAGTTTACCGCCTACTTATTAATATATATTTTTATGGAAGGTTGAACTCTGTATATATTTTTATTTTATTCTTCCTATTTCTTCTTCTCTTTTGTCATGTGTAGTTAAATTTGTGTGTTTTTAGAATGAAGACGTAACTTGATTCAATCGACATGTATTAAGATTTGACTTTTAATCAAAATCTTTTTTTATTTAATTTGAGTGCTTATTATGATTATTAAAACTTTTATGAATTGACCACTCATAAATTGATCTAGTGAGATGTGTGTAGAATCAAAAGGTTTGCATATGACCTAGACTATAAATAATAAGTGTCATGATTTATAATCATCTAAGAATGAAGGTTATATGTTGTGTGAGAGAATTGTGGTATTTTCCATGAGAATCTATAGAGTAAAGTTATGCCTTTAAGAGTTAAGGTTTAGACCAAGGAATTAAATTTTAATTAATTACTGGATTCTCCCCATCAATTAAATGATTAGAAATTAATTAAAATGAAAGTCTCAAAGCTACTCTATTATCTATGATAGATTGTTGAATTAAGTGAAGTTAGATCCCTAGTGTTTTAATTTCATGTGTTTACATCCTTAATGTGTTTTGCATTCATGTTCTTTATTTTTTTCCTCTTAATTTCATGCATTTTAGTGTGTTTTTCCCTCTTAATCGTTAACTTTTATTACTTTGACAATTTGGTGCACTTGTTGATTTTCTCAACAAGTTTTTGCAATCCTAGGATGATACGGTGGATTTTGTTGCTTCAAGAATTCAACATCACAATAAAAGATAAGAAAGAAGCCGAAAATATTGTTGTAGATTCATTTATTCCATACATGTCGGGTCTCAGTAAAAGTTCTTATTCTAAAAGGAGAAGAGTGAAGAAAATGCAAGTTTGTCACAAGTATGCGCGATGAAATTGTAACACGCGATGTCGTTCTTTGGGAATGGTTTTCGCAAACTGAGAAGATAAAATATTCTTAATTAAGAATGGACTGAGTAAGGAGTCATTAGATGATATCTTATTGACTCTTGAGACGCATTCTTTTGGAATTGTGCATCGTGAACATATTAATTTGTGGAATCTCTTCAGGGATGAGCAAAAGCGTTACCGTCTTGGGAATCTGACTCAAAAAGGCCATATTTACCAATTTATACGAAAATTAGATAGGAAGCTTGTCCTCGACTCATAGAAGGAGTTTAAGTTGATACCGAACATAAAATCAGAGGAAGATGTGAGCCACAATCACAATGTATATATTATCTTGTACATCTTCAAAAAAAAAAAAAAGAAAAGAAAAGAAAAGAAAAAAAAGAAAAAAAAGAAAAAAAAAAAAAAAAGGTAAAACTTCGGTTGTACTTGGTTTTTAATTAGATTAGGAGCCCTTGCCAGTGGCAAACCCGTCATTGACTCGGGTGGACCTTCACACGCCGGTCCGTAAATAAGGTTCGTGTGTCATGCTCTGTAGAGAGCTGCACAAGTATTCCCAAGTTTTAACCTTAGGCTCTGCTTACTGATGGACAGATAGAAGCGTCCCGTGTTTGCATTCTCGCGTGACAATGCCTCTGAGCTGGATCCTGGATTTAATGCCATGGACTCTCTAGTGACCTCTCACTGGCTGTGGTCGTTGGTGGTAGCTGTCAGATTTACGCACTTTAATTAGTTGCATCGTAACTCAATCCAAAATATCCCACAAGCAGGAAAGAGAAGAATTCCCAGATTGGCTGAGCCGCTTGGTATTTCTGCACTAATGATACGCAGTATAAAGATATGCCACCAATTCCTTGTACATAAAGATATGCCATCATTTATTATTATAATTTTATTTTTGTATGATTTTGTTGTATTTTGGTTTTGGACAGACGATCCTTTGGACGGGATCCTTCAGGAGCTTCTAGACTTCTTTACCCTGATGGTTTTCTTGAAGTAAAAAAAAAAAAAACAAAAACAAAAACAAAAACAAAAATAAAAAAAAATGACAACAAAAAAATTTGTGTTTCTTAATTTTAAACTTTTCTGACAACAGCCAACCTACCCATATAAGTACTATCATTACATTTTTCCATTCTCTTTCCTATTTAAACACTTCATTTTCTTCACTTTCCTCTAACTCATAATCATTCAAAGGGAGTGTGAGTGTAGAAATGGAGGGATCTTCTTCTTCTTCTGTTCATAGACTTACAAATATCTGTGTATTTTGTGGGTCAAGTTATGTGAAGGGTTTAGAGTATGTAAACGCAGCAAGCACTCTTGGTCGAACATTTACTGCGAGAAAAATTCATGTAGTATATGGGGGAGGTAGCATTGGGTTAATGGGGGCTGTATCACTCTCTGCACATATAGGAGGCAGTCAGGTTTTAGGTATCATTCCTGAACCTTTAACTCAAAAGAACATCACTGAAAAAATAATTGGGGAAGAGCTTCAAGTATCATCTATGCATGAACGAATGAGGACAATACTTGCAAACTCTGATGCATTCATAGCCTTACCAGGTGGTTTTGGTACTTTGGAAGAAGTTTTTCAAATTGTCTCTTGGGTCCAACTGAACATCCACTATAAACTCATGGGTTCGTTGAATATTAATAATTTCTTTGATCTTTTGTTATTTTTTCTTGACCATGCTGTGGAACAGAAATTTATCACACATTCGGTAAGAAAACTCCTTATTTCTGATTCTACTGTTGATGAGTTGATTGATAAATTAGAAGCTTTTATTTATGAACTTGATCCAGTAACAACTCAGATGGATTGGTCAGAAGGAAGCAGTGAGTGAAGTAGTATGAAAAGCAAGCTAGATCAGACACTCCAACTATTTAAATAATTACAAACTTTGGTTTTATTTTTCGTACTTTATTTTTGTTTAAATTTGTGTAAAGTTTTTCTTTTTAGTAATTACAACAACATGTAATATCTTCTATCATTTACCTAACTATGTTTTGATATTACGGACAATGTTGTGATCTGGTTGGGAAGAAGGATAGTTGTATAAAAAAAAGAAAAAAAACCTAAAAAAAATTAGGAAGTATGTGTATTAATATGTTTGTTGTGTTTATATGTTTGTCAGCAACTTACTAACAACAAAACTAATTAAGGATGATAGAGTAAGAAGTAAATTATTTACTTTTGAGACGCATCAAAATTGTTGGCAAAGTAAGGAGTAATTAGGTAGACAACTATGTTGTATGGAAGTAACAATTCAAATTCAGAAAAATTTGCATGATTGAGTAAATTGTCTTCTTTCTTAAAAATCGCATGCTTGGTTATGAATGTTGAATTGGTGATCTGAGAATGATAGAAATATACCTTGTGAGATTTTGAGCCTATTGATTAATGGATTGAATATTTGTACCATTCTTTTCTTTCTTGTGTGATTTTCACTCATGGAATTGTTACTCTAGAACTTGCTTTGATTCTTTTTTAGACTACATTTTCACATGCATACATAAACATGATTGAGGCATTTTTCTTGAAATAGCTACTTTAACCAAATAGCCAAGAATGACTAGCGCACAAATAGACAATCTTGCTCAGCAGCATATTGTCTCAATATGATATCAAACACTCTTATGGCTTTTTGAAAATTATCTGATTCCTGCTAACGTAAAGCATTAGAAATGACCTATTTCCTTTTATTTAACCCCTTTGAGCTTATTTGACCATTCTTTATTTTGAACTCATTATGTGCCTTAAATAAAAAACCATGTTCTTACCCGGCCTTAGGGAATAAGAGAATATTAGCTTTGTCATTGGATGAGTTCTTGAACAAGTGTGGGGGTGTGTGTGCAGAATGGTTGAAAAAAATGTTTACTTAAAAAAAATGTATATATTATGTTCTTATTCTTCAAAAAAAAAATCAAAAAATTTAAAAAATGTGTAAATAAGGGCCAACAAGGTAATAAAAGAAAAGAAAAGGATATATAAAGGGAATTTGTATTAGGTGGAGTTGGGATGAACTTTCATGCCTGTTAATTGAACTCAGCTTTCATGCTTTTTTATTCTCTTTGGTATTTAACTTGTCATATCCATATTACATTCTCCTTTACCTTGATCTCATTACAACCTTGAATAAAGTTCTCATGATTTGTGTGTGCATGTGTTCTAAGTAGTGGAGAAGTAGAAGATATGCAAGCTTATGGTAATCCAATTTTCATAGGTTGAATTGAGTGAAATACCTATTTTTTTAAATACTTAGGGATTGAGAGTGAATCTTGTGAATATCTATCATTCTTGACTCATGCTTTTCAATTCAAGTTTCCTTACTTGTTGGTTTGAGATGTGAAGAAACGTTATCTCATAAATGTTTTGATCCCTTGAATGATTGCTCTTCATTCTTAAATATTATTGGAAATTGAGTCTTTTAAAGTGTTTAACTTTTGAGTTTGTGTTGTTTTTCCTTGTTCCCTAGTTTTGGTCTTGTGTGTTTTGCTCAGGAGTGCAAAAAGTTAAGTGTGGGATAATTTGATAATCACATATTTGATACATTAATAAGTCCTCATTTTTATTCATTTACACTCTCCATGTACTTAATTGATTGAGCTTGGTTATGTTTTGTAAGTTTGGACTCAAATTGGACTTAATTGATTTTTTCAGCATGATTTACGTCTTACACTATTTCTGTATTTTAGTCATATCTTGAGTTTTAGATATCTACTAACTATTAATTTTACCTTGTTGGAAAGATAAGAGAGAGCTCTACAACTTTCATGAGAGCTCTAGACCAAAGTCAGACATCTAGTGGAACTAATTGGGCTTGGAAGTCAGAATACGAATTTTGTGATTAGAACCTGAACAGTGTGCAGTAATCAGAGCATAAATCGGGCTGTAAGATCTGGATTAGGCTAAAATTTTGGTATCTATACATTAAGACCCATATTTATAACTTTTATAAAGAACACAAGACTCAATTCAGACTCCTTGGAGGTCATATAGGGCTTGGAAGTTAGAACATGGGAGCTGTAACTGAGCCTGAATACTATGTAGTAATTGGGTCATATCTCGGGAAGTAGGTGACTTTTTGAGGTGATTCTGGCGGCATTTGAAAGTTAAGACAAAAACTTACAACTTTCATGAAGACCATATTTCAATATTTTGACGCATTCAATGACTTTAGAATTGAATGATTTCGGAGACAAAGAATCTCCATAATTTTCCACTCATTAAAAGTCATTTGACATTTTTCACTCATTTTTCACTCATCCACTTACTCATGAATTAGCCCCCTTGTCATTTTGTATCCCTAATCCTCTATAAAAGGGAGCCTTGGCTGATCATTTAAAGAGTCTTGGTCTTAGAGACCAAGATCATGCTATTGTGTTGTTTGTTTATATTATTGTAGTTTTCTTTTGTTCTAAATTGAGGTTATGTTCTTCTTCTTCTTCTCTCTTCCTTTCTTCTTGTCTATGAGTAACTAAGTTTCATTTTACTTGGGTGAAATGGTGAAGCTCTTGGTAATGAAATAAGGTTAGATTCATTTCTTTCTTATGCTTAAATAATATATTTTTAAGTGGTCATTATACGTGTTGTATTTTGTTTCCAATCAATTTAGAAACTCTCCTTGTAAAGTGGAGATCTTGATTTGTTGTAGACAAGATATTAGCACAATGAATGCTTGAGCCTATTTATAAGTGATGGTATTAATAGATGATTAAAGGAATCATAATATAATTACGTATATAATTTTTAATGAATTTTGAATGTTTTATTTTCCAATTGGAACCTCGTGTGGATTCTAATTGAGTTAAAAAAAGAATTAATTTTATCCTTACTTTATTTACCAAGAGTGGATCTCCTAACCCAAGTAAGTTTTTTTTATTTGTGATCAAGTTTTATCACTTTTATTATTGTGATAAAATATTTACTTTACGTCAAAAAAAATTTCTTCATCAATTCCCTGTGGATCGACCTCGGACTCTCGAGAATTTATCACTTGAAACAACCTACACTTGGGTTTGTAACTTTTAATCCGCATCAATATTAGAACTAATGTTTTCGAGGAGTCGAACGATGATACAGTCCTTGTGTGCGCGAAATTAGGGCTTTGGATTTTCTAAAGTAATTTATGGACAAGTAAGTATTTATTTGTTTGTTTGAAGATTGAATTTATACAAAACTAAAATCATGTAAGAAGTTTGATAATAAAATTCAATGGTTCTTCATCTAAATACTATACTCACAAACCTTGGCATAGTTAGCTGGGTAATCGGCTATAATATCATTTATCTTTTATTTATTTATTTTTTATATATAAAAGTAGAATGCATTAGTATTGCCATAGAGTTTACTTTCCTACTGAGAGTATTTATGAAATTTTATATTTAGATGCTTTTAATTAATTACTTTAAAACTTTTAACAGTATTAAGTATTTTTAATTTCTTAAGTAATTATCTTAATTACTTTTGATTTTTTTTTCCAAGCCTTACAATTAATATTTTGCCGTTTAATGAAATACACATTTTTTAACATTTCCTCTTGAAAAGTTCCATATGGCAAGGACCAACTTTTCATTTGGATTGATGTTTTTAAATTAGAAGAAACCAATAGGATTATTCTCATGCAAATCTTTTTAATAAGTGCATGTAATATGATGTTGTTGCTATAATTATTATTCTACATGTTCTTTTCCTATGTGAAATGAATATATTGTTATGGAGAGAGAATTTAATTATTGATATATACATTATTAACTTTTTAATTTTCTTAGTTGATTCCATTTTTTATTTTAGTAATTGATATATTTTAAGAATAATTAACTAAGTATAACAGATAAATTATTACTCTGAATTTTATTGTAATAATTATTTCTGTAAGCCATTGTTATTATTTTACTATAATTCTCAAAATAACTCCAGAAGTAGTAATGCACTTTAATTCAAATTCAGGAGGAATATATAGTTTGTAATCAAATGAGATAAATGTTTGTGACATTGAGATTATTATTACTTAGGCTAATAATTTGATATTGGTTGTTACAAAAGGCCATGTTATTTTTTTTATTTTTTGGGTAAATTTTATTTTCATTTTAATCATTGCAATTCATTTTATTCACAACAACAATTCAAATGTAATTTATATTATTAGAAAAATTAATTAACTAATATTTTGTTACAAAATTTTTAGAGAAAAATGTTGCATTATGAAATTCATGACTTCTAAATATAAATTCTTTAGAAATTATTTTCTTTTGATTTTATCATCCATAAAAGTAATACAATTTAATATGTTATTCGTTCATAAAAAAATATTATTATTCATAAAAAAATTAATATGTTATTCAAATTAGGCTTTTTTACCAAACTGTCACTGTTGGCAAAACTATTTATCGAAATGTCATTTTTTAAACTATTTACCAAAATGCTACTATTTTGAAACTATATACCAAACTGCTACCATTTTGTCCTACATGACATTTTTTAATATTATCTGACTAGCTAGGATGCGCCAAGTAAGATGGCGCATCCACGTAGGCTGCGCCAACCGTGTTGGCACAACCTACGTGGATGCGCCATCCTACTTAGCGCATCCTGACTGGCCTGGACAAAGAAAACGCCAACAAGAGTGGCGTAACCAAGCCACCTGCACCACCCTTATTGGCGTAACCAGAACACGACCGTGTCAAAGACACACGGCCGTGTCTTCTTCTAGAAATCAGACAGAAGCTTTGTTGTTGTTAGACACGACCATGTTTAACTTCACAATCGCTTACAGGTCCCCATAAGTGCCAAAATGATTATGTTTTGCATGAAAAATGATTGGTCTTTCTAATTTGTCATTTTTAATATAATAAATGTCATTAAATTTAGAAAAAATGAAGACAATGATAGAGATGTATGTTTAAAAAACACATTATGATTGAAGTTTATTTTTCTTTTTGTTGTGTATGTTACTACACATTATGATGTAGTGTATGAAGACATTGTTTGAAACATTTATTTAGTGAGTAGGATCTCAATCATATCCCTCCCAATTTACAATCATTTGAATTGGAGTGAAAATTTTGACAGAGTTTCCCCTAAATATTGGACCTCCCCAAAAGCACATGTACCTATTTAATTCACTAGTTACCAAGATCTTAAAAAAAAACTAAAACTGAGCGGCAAACATATTTAATCCAATAAGGGTACCAAAATCACAATAATCTATTATCAATAGTATTTTCACAAAACTACTAAATATAACATTATCAGATACACTAATGATATATAATTACATGTCAATGGGATGGGCCCAATCAGAATGTGGTGGCCTGTGAGATGGATCAGAAGAAGGAACAGGCTGTGATGGGTATGATGGGTAACCTGGTAGCAAGTAAGGATACGAGTGTAATACCCTGAATGGTATGCTAGATTTGTTTATGTGTTCAAAAGGTAGCATATGACTTGTTTAGTATGTATGTATAATTTTGTGACAATCTGAGTTCATTTAGGTACTTAGTTGCAAACTGAACTGTGAATAGTAGCTTAAAATGACTCAGACAATAGCATTAATTACTTAGGAGAGAGAAATAAATATGAATAATTTATTTCTAGGTCACAAATATATAGATATAGTTACAGTTAAAGTTTCAAAGTAAACTGAGTTAGTTTGACATTTTTAGACATATTGATTATCTAATTATAGCTGGTTTAACTAGTAGCAGATATGAAAATATCATATAATGTTGAAACGACTTTTTATATGAATCTTAGTATTTATTTTAAAGTTGTTGGAAGCTGAAAATCTAGATTTAGCTAAATATGAGTATTTTTAGCAGATCAGATTTTACCAGTTATGGCCTAAGGGTTAAAAGAGTCATAATTTCCTCATTGATAAGCCTCACTCACGGTTGTTTTGTTACAAAAAATCAGAAACAGAAAACGTGAGAAAAAAAGAGAAAGAATAGGAAAGAAAGGAAAAGCAAAAGGAAGAGGAAGAGAGAAAGAGGAAAGCTAAGGGTAAAGATAAGGCTTAAGGATCTAAGCAAGCTTGATTCATCAACACAGCTCCAAAGGTAGGGGTTTTTGAGCTTAAACTTCATTTTTTCTCATTTCTATATATTTAGGCTATTTGAAACCTAATATGTCAAATTGAGTTCTAGATGTATTTTAAGTGTTTTTCTTGCTTAAATGAGTTTTAAATGATGTTTAGGATTTGTTCATGCTAAGATTTGGGATTAGAAACTGAAAATACTCATTTTGGACATAAATTACTCAAATAGGTGATTTTAGGGGTTTGGATGAGTGATTTGTGTTTTGATCCATTTTTAATGAAATTAATTAGTGTTTTATGTTTCCCTCATGTTTGTAAACTTGTTTGAGATCTTAGAATACCTAGAAACTAGTTTGGATTGGCCAAAAATCGAGTTTTGATCCATTGGAACAATGAACCGTTCTGCAGAATTCTGCAGAATTTGGATTCTGTGTCTGGGGCCTAGGCGCTCGATAACGGGGGCCGAGGCGCTTGTTCGATGCCAGTACCAGTAGAAAATCCAGGGAGCAGAGGGCCGGGGTGCATAAGTTGGGGGCCGAGGTGCAGAGCTCTGGAACTCCAAAAGTGTCATTTGTTATGTTTTGAAGTTCTAGACTATATGGAATCATTAGAATATGTTTCCTAAAAAGTGTTAAGGCACCAATAGGGATAGTTTCCAAGTAAAGAATTATACTTATTATGTGTGAAAGAAAATGGTAATGTTGTATTGTGAATATCCTTTGATGTTATTCTTGAAGGCCAAGGGAAATTGAAGGGTGTCTAAAAGATTCTTTTGAGTAAGGACTTAACCTTGATATTTCAATAGTGCTAAGGCCATGAGAGATAAGTAAGGATCCTTAAAGTTCTTCGGAATCAGGATTTAGACCAAACTTCTCAACGAGCCAGGATATATGTTATTGTGGAAAGATACCACTAAATATCACAAAACAACATATTAAACCAGTATTCCTATGACTTCTAGGTAATAGTTTTAAGTTGAACTAGACGTAGATATGTAATGTAAGATATCTTGGTTGATTTAAAAGTTACGGATAGACCTTGTATATGTTTTAAACATGTTTCATTAGTTGATATTGAAATTATGTTTATATATATTATGTATGACTGGTTTTGATTACTCATACTGAGAATGTAGTTTCTCACCCCACTGTGTATCATGTAATTCCAAGTGAATCTTCTTCCAAGGATAAGAAGAAGAACGAAGATAAAGATTAGACTAGGTTTTATATAATGTTTCAGTTTGTGTACTTATTAGTATACTTTGAAATGTTTAAGGTATGAGACACTTAAAGCCTTTGCTAAGGCTAGTGATGTATATGTACTTGATGCATTATTGTATAATTATTATATTTCAGCATTTCATATAGCTCTTTATAGTGTTTCCAACGAACATTATGGATATAAATATATCATTAGAATATACGTAGTGACATTGTAGTGCTACATATCTCTTGTTTAATGTTAATACTGAGATATTGGTATTAGGATGTTACAACGAAGGGTAACCCAGTGGCGGGTAAGGATATGGTGGGTAAAGGTATGGTGGGTGATATGTAGGTGGTAGCTGAGTGGGGGGTATGTAACAGTGGTAGGAGGCTGAGTTGTGTGCTGGATGGTAGAGTCGGAGTCCTCGGGATGTCGAAGTCGTGTCCGAGTGCTCGCTAACCCTGTCCTCCGTCTACGCCGCGTTCCCTGTTGACTGGACTCCTCGAGCGGCCCTGAAATGTAATATGTTATTGGAGCTAGACGCAAATGTTCCATCGTAATGCGGTCATGCCCCTGCAATGAGTGTAGGATCTGTATAGCAGCTTCTCGAGCGGCAGTGTTAGTAGTTGAACTGAACAAATATTCTGCAATGTCCGCCTAAGAAACAGATATAATTTATGTCATTATACTGAATATAACATATATAGAGACACTAACAAATTAGTAAAGAACTTACCGCATTCCCAATAGATGCACTAGTGGGAGCAATCCAGCGTCTGGTAATTATTTTATACTAACGCATGTACTCAGAACGCGAACCGAGGGGTGCGAGTAATGGGATTCCCCTAACAAGCTTCTCCCTTCGACTATCCCAGGTGACTATGTAAACAACATGTGTAACTGGTCAATCCTCATCATGCCTACCTACTAGTGTAACTGAGTGCAAACTGTCAATCTGGAACGGTCGCCATAGTATGGGCTGGTCAAGACCAAATTGGCGCATCACGCGGTCTGGATGGTACCACTCAACAATGTGGAAATATATGAGAGGGACCACTTCCAGTGCTATTGATTGAAACCGCAAGTGCACGGATAGCACAAGTAATACAGATACAGAGTAAAAGTTCGTTCCCACGAGGATATTACGATATAAAGCTAAATACCAACCAATAGCTTAATCAATTCTAGACAAGGACATAAAAATAAGAAAATAATAAACTAAACAAAACTAATCTACAAAAGCTATCAACCTAAAAGCGGTTAGGTTTCAGGAAATCCTCCTTCACACCCTACATCTATCAACAACATGCAATCCCCCTCATAAACACAAATGCATTGATTAGGTTAGCTTGAGAATCTTCATTAGTCAAAAGCCTATGTCTAGGTCAATCAACCCTGGTTTCAATTGCCCAACTCACTAAGTTTCCTTGAGAGCTAACACAACTTCACTCATGAACAATCTATTCTCAATCTCCCACTATACATGGCCAATAGGTATATTTCTACCCTATTATCAGCAAACATATATCAATCACACCATATCCATATCAACAAATCGCTATGTCCAGTTCATTTGCCAATATTAAGATTATGCAATCAGTGATCAGCCAAGAACAAGCATTAAACACATATATGATTGAACCATAATCAAACATCCATACAAACTCAGAGAAAAAACACATCATTAATATAAATAAAAGGATTCATAGTATTCCTAAACAAAGCTTAGCTATACAAAAGATAAGGAAGAGAAGAGAGAAAGGGGAAAAGAAAGAAAAAAGCTCATTGATTTGTCTCTGAAGCTTGAATCCTCCTTCAATCCTTTGAACCTTTGCTCCAATCCACCATCCATGAAGATCTAGCTAAACTATCTAACCTAAAACTACCTAAAACTAACCTAAAAAGGAAAACTATAAAAGGAATTGGCCAAAACGGCCAGAACACTGAAAAACTGAGAGAGAATCTAGAGAAAACATATGAAAATCTATTTATAGGCTCAGCAGCCGCCTCAGCACCGCGGCCCCCACTTATGCACACCGCGGCCCCCACAGGATCGGCCTACTTGCGTCGCGGCGCTCACTTATCTGTGTCGCGGCCCTCTCGCCTCGGGTCCAAGTATGGACTTGCTGAAAAACCTCTCAAGGCCATGCCCTCACATATGCGCGTCGCGGCAGTGACCACTGAAATGGCAGATTTGGCTTCTCTTCCTCTTTAAGCTCATTTGCTCCATATTTAACCTTGTTTGGAGCCCCTCCTATCATAGAGAATACACCAAATCAGTAATATATATAAATCTACTCAATTCATAACAATTAAACACAGTTTTGCTATAATAATACATTAGAAAGGCTTAGAATTAGAATATGACAAATATAAGCACAAAACCCTCAAATATGCATTATAAACAAGGAAATAGCATTCATTTTAGCACAAGAATAGGGCACAAATAACTGCATTCTATGTAGTTATCACACCCCCAAACCTACATTTTGCTAGTCCTCGAGCAAAACAAAATAGAACTAAGTAAACCATTTAACAATTAAAAACAACGTTCATTCAGCATATATATTTCAATCTTCTTATTTTCAATCAAAAACAAATACTAGTATGTAATGGTTCATCAATCCTCAAAAAGTGCAAATGCCCCGTAAACAGTTCAACACATATACAATCCTTAACAAGCTAACAGGCCAGAAAACTCTCCATGCAAGTCACATTTATCACAAACATGCAAGATAAACTTCTTCTAATCAAGTTATACACATTCAGATAAGTTTACAAGCATACATGCATATGATTCACAGAATCCACAAGATTGTAAATCAACTCTCTCTCCACTAATGTAAATCACACAAGATTGAGGATCAAAAGGGACTTTATCAGCTTATAATGTTAGGCCAATGGTATGGGTGAAAGAAATGAAAGGGAAAGATACAATACAAACATTGAGACACATAATATACTACTTCAAGACATGAGCCACAACTGACATTAGCAGGGTATTCAATAGTGAGATCATAAAACTTGCCAGAACCATTTTCGATGCTTTTGGAACTTTACTTTTCTTAAGCTTTTGCTTTTCTTTTCATTTTCATTTTTCTTTGTATTTTCTCTTTCTTTTCTCTTCTATTTTTGCAAAGCAATGCTTTTTCTTTTCTTTGTTTTGCATCTGATTCCTTCAGGCTCATTTTGAATTGAATATTCATACCTCTAATCATCACACTCATTTTAAGAAATAACACATCATATACTCAACAAACAATAAGGGTAGGAAGAAAATGACATGCTTTCACACGCATTAGAACGGTTAACAGGTTAACAAACACAATGGTGGTGAAAAACAAATAAGGCCAAACAGTTTAAGGCTTCAAAAAGGGACCTAAAGATATCATCATATCAAGGTAAGCTTTTTAAGGCTCAATCGGTCCAAACAATGCCCTAATCATTTCCTCAATCATGCACAACTTAGAATTTCGTCTCAAGAGAGTTCAAAAATAATTTCTAGGATAATCAAAACTCTACATGTACATCCATAAACATTCTCAAAACATGCACTCTTATCATTGTCAAAGTTACACTTGCATCTAAGTGAGATGTAAATCATGCATCAAAAGCAACTAAACTGTTTCAC
The DNA here is from genome assembly GCA_029884595.1 of Ormosia semicastrata. Classification (NCBI taxonomy): domain Eukaryota; kingdom Viridiplantae; phylum Streptophyta; class Magnoliopsida; order Fabales; family Fabaceae; genus Ormosia; species Ormosia semicastrata. The sequence goes on along the minus strand of JAQQTO010000057.1, from coordinate 30,607,377 downwards.
ATGCATCAGATCACATAAGGTTTCACTTAAAAAAGGGGCAAATAGCAACCTTCCAAATCATGAACAACCAAAAACAATACCAGCATCCTTGCAACATGTCATGCATCCAAATGGATTCACTTTCTAAGTTCAAGCATGCACAACATCTCTTGCATAATGTGAAAATTGAAAATCTAGTCATCAGCACATCAGTGATAGTCAAAACAAAATATAATCATGAAAATATGTTGACTAAATTCACTGCATACTCAAAATACCAATACATGTTAACATTAAACACAAAGGAATTAAACATGAAAAGATATTCCCCCAAACCTAAAATGAAATGTATCATTAAGAACATAGTCTATAGGGAACCTGAGACTAGTACTGAGTATTACTAAATACTACAAAACAAAAAAAAATAACAGAAAAAAATAAAAAAAAGAGAAAAATAACAAAAAACACAAAAACAGGGCTCAGCGCCGCGGCGCACCCATGCCTGGGCCGCGGCGCTCACAAAAAGCTGTAGAATTCTGCAGAAAATGCCCACTTGCGTCGCGGTGCGCACTTCTGCCCTTGCGCCGCGACGTAACTACTTAAACTGCTAAATTTAGCAGCAAACATAGTTTTGCTGCTGGATTGGCTCATTTGGTTCTCTAACTGCAACAAAATTTGTCCAAAAAGCTAAATTACAAAAATGTACAACCTACATATAACTACGCACTAAAACAACATACTAACCTATATACAAACCTAAACAAACTTAAAACTTAAAAACAAACAAAAACATAAAACTAACATAACTAACACATATATATACTAACATACTAACAAAAACATATTATCAAAACTAACAAAACACACCATACTAATATACTAACATATTTAACCAAATAAACATATTAACATACTATGTATTTATGCACAAAGTAAAAACAAGAATATAAACATAAACATGGGGTACTCTCCCACGAAGGGCCTGAGTTATAGTCCCAAAGGGACTTTGTCACCAAAATTGAAGTATCATGATGGATGAGTAGTCTTCAAGAACTTGATCCAAGGGTATCCTTTCCAGGAATTTGCAACTTCCTCAAGGGTCTCGTATGAATGAAATCACCCGACTTCTTATTCAAACTACAACAAAACAAAACAAAACATAGATTATATACAACGTATATACAACTTGAATTAGAATCAATCAAACTCATTGTTGATATTAGCAATATAAAAACTATCCCCGGCAACGGCGCCAAAAACTTGATTGAAACTGCAAGTGCACGGATCGCACAAGTAATACAGATACAAAGTAAAAGTTCATTCCCACGAGGATATTACGATATAAAGCTAAATACCAACCAATACCTTAATCAATTCTAGACAAGGACATAAAAATAAGAAAACAATAAACTAAACTAAACTAATATACAAAAGCTATAAACCTAAAAGCGGTTAGGTTTCAGGAAATCCTCCTTCACCCCCTACATCTATCAACAACATGCAATCCCCCTCATAAACACAAATGCATTGATTAGGTTAGCTTGAGAATCTTCATTAGTCAAAAGCCTATGTCTAGGTCAATCAACCCTGGTTTCAATTGCCCAACTCACTAAGTTTCCTTGAGAGCTAACACAACTTCCACTCATGAACGATCTATTCTCAATCTCCCACTATACATGGCCAATAGGTATATTTCTACCCTATTATCAGCAAACATATATCAATCACACCATATCCATATCAACAAATCGCTATGTCTAGTTCATTTGCCAATATTAAGATCATGCAATCAGTGATCAGCCAAAAACAAGCATTAAACACAGATATGATTGAACCATAATCAAACATCTACACAAACTCAGAGAAAAACATATCATTAATATAAATAAAAGGATTCATAGTATTCCTAAACAAAGCTTAGCTATACAAAAGATAAGGAAGAGAAGAGAGAAAGGGGAAAAGAGAGAAAGAAGCTCATTGATTTGTCTCTGAAGCTTGAATCCTCCTTCAATCCTTTGAACCTTTGCTCCAATCCACCATCCATGAAGATCTAGCTAAATTATCTAACCTAAAACTACCTAAAACTAACCTAAAAAGGAAAACTATAAAAGGAAATGGCCAAAACGGCCAGAACACTGAAAAACTGAGAGAAAATCTAGAGAAAACGTATGAAAATCTATTTATAGTCTCAGTAGCTGCCTCAGCGCCGCGGCCCCCACTTATGCGCGCCGCGGCCCCCACAGGGTCGGCCTACTTGCGTCGCAGCGCTCACTTATCTGTGCCGTGGCCCTCTCGCCTCGGGTCCAAGTATAGACTTGCTGAAAAACCTCTCTGCGCCGCGGCCCTCACATATGCGCGCCGCAGCGGTGACCACTGAAATGGCAGATTTGGCTTCTCTTCCTCTTTAAGCTCATTTACTCCATATTTAACCTTGTTTGGAGCCCCTCCTATCATAGAGAATACACCAAATCAGCAACATATATAAATCTACTCAATTCATAACAATTAAACACAGTTTTGCTATAATAATACATTAGAAAGGCTTAGAATCAGAATATGACAAATATAAGTACAAAACCCTCAAATATGCATTATAAACAAGGAAATAACATTCATTTTAGCACAAGAATAGGGCACAAATAACTGCATTCTGTGTAGTTATCAGCTATATCCCTACCAGCCACATAAAAAGGTGGCAGTGTTGCCACCTTCTCATCTGTGTATGGTTGCCATATAATCTGCAAAAATGAGATGCACACAACAATAAGACGACATATACATAATTAAATAATTCAAACGAATGTAAAATAATACATACCTCATCGTTCTTTAACTGATCGAAGAACTGACGATAATATGCAAGGACGCCAATCACAGTATCACTCAAGACTTTATGCTTGCGCCACCTATTTGGTAAATGAAAGTATTATAAACATAAGTTATAAATATTAACAAAGTATGTTAACAAAGTAATGTAAAAAAATGATATGTGTCGCAACCGGGATCGCGACGGCACGACCGAAAAAGATTAGGTTTTGAAAATCAATGGAGTCGCCGCCAATGTTTATTTAAATTGGGAAAACATTAGAAAAACCCTTTAATCAGGAAAACTGGTCTTTTTGAAAATGAGTTTGGATTCGGGAGTCGATTACAGGTAGGGAAGGTATTAGCACCCTACACTGCCCGTCCTAAGAACGGTACCTTAAGTTAGTTGTGTAAATTTTAATAATCTCAAATATATTTATTTTTACCCTTTTTTAGAAAAAGACCTTGTAACTAATTTTTTATTTTTTATTTTCTTATTTTTATTTTTTATTTTATTTTAAAAAGAGAAAAGAAAGAACAGAAATAACCAAATTGTGAAAATTTAATTTTTGGCTTGACAGAAATGGATTTCTGCTCCTACGTATCTCCTGGTGCAATGGAGAACTCAAAGTCACGTAGTTCTTTAGAAATGATTGTGAGTTGATTGATTTTAAAGAAAACATTTTTTTTAAAAAGAAATTTTGTTTGAAAGCAAATACATTCTTGCACGGAGTTCAAGTTAGCACCAGGCTACTCAATAAACCCTTATGATTCAAATGACAATGAAGATAGCATCCACTATTCAATCACCATCATTGATCATTGCATTAATTAAAATTTTTTATTTGTATCATTCATTTTCATTTTCATTTTTTTTAAAGAATCCAAAAAAGACAAACAAATAAACACAATTTTTCATGGGCCAAATAAATAAAAACAAACAAGATTAAGTATATGCATCACAATACCACTTAAAACAAATTTTATTTTTATCTTTAGCAATTTTCTGATTTTCTCTATTTTCTTATTTATTATTTTTTTTTTTTATCCCTTTTCATTATTTTCATTTTTTATCAAGCTTAACAAATTACTTGTAAACTATCTAATTAAAAACTTTAACCCAAATAAATCTAGCCCAAAAACAATAGAAAAAAAAAGAAAGGAAAACTCAAGCCCAAACAAACTCCCACCTAAATAAAAGAAAAGCCCAGGAGGAAAAAAAGAAAAAAAATTAAACAAACACACAAAAAAAAGAAAAAAAAAGTGCTTTAAACTTTGCAGCAGAACCACTTCTATATTTCAAACAAGACAAATACTCAAGCATCAGACTCTGAAACTCAAGAGCCAAAGTGACAAACCAGAGAGGAAGAGATTTGGGGCTTGAGTGACGGAGTGGCGGGTCCGGTGGCCTGGTTCTGGCGAGCTCGGGTTGCGGTGTGGCCGGATCTGGTGCGCGTGGAGCGGCTGCTGGTTCGGGCGGAACGAGAGTGGCGCGCAGATCACGGTGCTGGTGGAGCTGCTGATGCGTGTGGATGTAGTGATTAAAAATCAGTTGTTAGGCTCACCAGAAAATAAAAAAAAAACCTTACAACTAGTTGTAGTTAGTAAGGGTCGATCCACAGAGAACCAAGTCAATTAACACTATCAAGTAATTCCCAATTTAAACTCTAATTAACAATAAACAGTAAAAAGGGGGGTTTTGGAGTTTTGATGAATAATGAACAGTTTCAAAGACAATAACAATAAATAAACTGAAAACAACAATATAAGAAAATTGGTTAAGAGATTGAATCCACCACTAGATTTATATGATGATGTAAATCCACATATTATTTTATTCCAACATGCTCAATTATGTTTTTATGCAATTGTGAGAGTAAACCTCTGTTTTCCTTACGTGTTGGCCAATTTAGCAACCGCTCAAATCAACTTCTAATCACTGTGATTAATCATAAAGCAACCGCTCTTACAATTATCCAACAATTGCATTAAGATTTAGAAAACCAATTACACTAAGATCTAATCACACACCGGATTAAATTACTTAGAACATATATTTCTCTAGATCTATTACCACAACCATGCATAATAAACCCAAATCTACCACTTTTATAAGCGGCAAATAGCACAAAGATAATTATACCCACATGAACATCATACATCCCATTAGATCTATTACCACAACCGTGCATAATAAACCCAACTCTATCTCATAGAAAGTGGAAACAAGTATAAAAACCTTCATACCAACAATAGATTGAGAAATATATGAATAAAAACATAAGCGTGTTGAAATAATCAAATATGCAAGGTTTACAACATCAATACTAGCAGTTTCATCACCCTCTTAACCAAAGGAGGTTTAGTTACACATAGCTAAAAGGAAATCACAAGAAAAAGCGAGAAGAAACAAGAAGAAACAAGAAGAAACTATGAGAGAAATGAAGGAGAGTTCAAGTTGTGTCTTCCATGATAACCGATGGTGCCCTTTTATAGAAGTGCGGGGTAGCAAAATGACAAAGGGAGTGGGTTGGTGAATGGGGTAGTTGAGAGGGTTGGTGAGTGAAGTAGGTGAAAGGGTTGGTGAATGGGGTAGTTGAATGGGTTGGTGAGTGAAGTAGGTGAATGGTTGGTGAGTGCGAAAATTCCTTGGTCTGACTTGGAAGCCAAAAATGACCGATAATGCTTCGGATTCATGAAAAGTATTCTTCATGAAAGTTTTAGGTCTTTGTCTTGGCTATAACATGCATATCTGGATCGTCCAATTTGGCTTCCTACAGCCCAAGATATGACCCAAATACCGCGGTTGCTCAAACCCAACTTCAGCACCTCTGTTTCGACTTGCAAGCTCAAACTAACCCATTAGACTTCATTATTTCAAAATGTGTTCTTCATGAAAGTTGTTTATTTGGGTCTTGACTATCAGCTATCCAAATTTCAGCCCATCTCCATTATTAAAACTTGATATATGATTTTATGAGTGCACACCGTTCGGATTCTAGTGACAGAACTCGTATTCTGACTTTCATGTACACTTAGGTCCCTTAGACATCTGTTTAAGACTTCGAGCTCTTCATCAAAGTTGTAGAGCTCTCTCTTAGCTTTCCTACAAGATAAAATTCATAATTGTCAGATATCAGGAACTCAAGTTATGGCCAAAATACAGAAACAGTGTAAAATCTCAATAATGCTGAAAATATTCAATTAGGACCAATTTGAGCTTAGACTCACAAAATCATACCAAACTCAATCAATTAAGAATATGGAGAGTGTGAATGACTAATCATAATGGTTTCTTAATAAATAAAATATGTGATTATCAAATTCCCCCACACTTAGCTTTTTGCACTCCTGGGCAAAACTCAAGACCAAAACAAGGACATAAGAGATTAACAAAAATTTAAATTCCAACGACATTCAAGAGCCCAAAATTTTACAATCAAGAAGAACAACCAAAGGTTCAAAGGATCAAAACATTCATGAGTTAACAATTCTCCACATCTCAAACCAACAAGCAAGGTATCTTCAATATGAATCGAGAATGATAGATCTTCACAAGATTCCTCTCAATCTCTCAGTGTTTAAAAAGGTAGGTATTTCACTCAATTCAACTCATGAAAATTGCACTACCATAAGCTTGCTTATCTTCTACTTCTCCACTACTCAGAACACATGCACACACAAATCATGAGGACTTTATTTAAGGTTGTAATGGGGTCAAGGTAACAGAAGAGGGTAAAATGGATATGAGAGGATAAATACCAAAGAGAATAAAAGCAAATGAGAGCTGAGTTCCAATAACAAGCATAAAAGTTCATCCCAACTCTAATGTATAACCCTTTACATATTCATTTCTCAATCCCTTTTTTTTTTTTTTATATATATATGAACATAACTATATACATACATTCTTTTTTTTTTTGTTTATTTTTTTTTTTTTGGGCACTCTTTCCTTTTTCAACAACCATTTTGTACACACACCCCCACACTTGTTCAAAAACTCATTCATTAACCAAGCTAATGTTCTTTTATTCCCTAAGGTAAAATAAGAACACGATTTTCCATTTAAGGTACATAATGAGCTAGAAACAAGGAATGGTTAAATAAGCTCAAAGGGGTTAAGCAAAGGAAAATATACAAGGTTGGCAGGAATCAGAGAATTTTCAAGAAGTCAAAAGAGTGATTGATATCATATTGAAAACAAGGTTGGCTATTTGGTTAAACTAGCTAATTAAGAAAGAGGGCCTCAATCATGTTCATGCATGCAAGTGAAAACGTAGCTTTTAAAAAGAATCAAAGCAAGTTCTAGAGTGATCATTAACATGAGTGAAAATCACACAAGAAAGAAGAGAATGGCATAAATGTTAAATCCATCCATTAGGCTCAAAATCTCACCAGGTATGCATCCATCAAACTCAATTCATTAATTCAATCATCCATCACCAAGCACATCAGTTCAAGAAGGAAGAAAAGTTATTCAATCATGCAATGATTCTTTTTCTTTAAAAACTTTTTTTTTTTTGAAATTAAGACATTTTTTTTTAATGCTAAAATCTCTTCCCCACACTTAATATAACATTGCCCTCAATGTGAAAGAGAGATATAGAAAAGAGCAACACAACCCGATAAGAAGTGAATCAACACTAAGCGAAAAAAAGCCTGCTTGTCATTCTTTATGAACAGACCACGAAAAGAAACCAAATAATAAAACTTTAGTACTTCCACAATTTAATACTAATTAATTACTACCTAAAAAACAAGCTCCTTACTCTGCCACCAATTAAGATGCGTCTCAAGAGTAAAATTACTCCTTACTCTGCCATCACTAATTAGTTTAATAAGTCCATGACAATCATATCATACTTTCCAAACAAAACAAAATTTTTTTTTTAAATTTTTAATTTTTTTTTTAGGTCAACTATCCTTCCCCCCCAACTAGATCATAACATTGTCCTCAATGTTAAAAAAAAATAGAAAGGAAAAAGATAGAGGATAGTACCTTCTTTATGCAATTACGGAAAAGAGAAACCTCACACAAATATAAACAAAAACAAAGTACGATGAATAAAACTAAAGATAAAGGAAAGTCATAGATGAAGTGTCAGGTCACACTGTTGTTTCTTGCTGCCTCCCTTGTTGTTGTCTCGCTTGCTACTGTCTCCTGACCAATCTATTTGGGCTGTCATTGGATCAAGTTCATAAACAAAGGCTTCCAATTTATCAATTAACTCATCAACAGTGGAAGTAGAGATAAGGAGTTGTCTTGCAGAAGGTGTGACAAATTTCTGTTCCACAGCATGGTCAACAAAAGATAGCAAATTATCAAAGAAATTATTAACATTCAACAAACCTATGGGTTTTTGGTGGATATTCAGTTGGGCCCAAGAAACAATTTGAAAAACTTACGCCCAAAGTACCAAAACCACCAGGTAAGGCTATGAAGGCATCGAGTTTTCAAGCATTGCCGTCATTCGTGCATGCATAGATGATACTTGAATTTCTGTCCAATTGTCTTTCCAATAAAGTTCCTTCGAGTTAAAGGTTCGGGAATGACACCTAAAACTTGACCACCTCTTAGAAATGCGAGATAGTGATCTGACCCCCATTAACCCAAGGCAACCTCCCCATATACTACACGAATGTTCCTCGCGGTAAGTGTTCTACCAAGAGTGGTTCTTTGCGTTGACAAACTCTAAACTCTTCCCATAATGTGTCCCACAAAATACACGGATACTAACAAGTTTACGAACGAGAAGAAGAAGAAGCTCCCTCCATCTCTACACTCACACTCTCTATGAATGATTAAGAGTTGCGGGAAAGTGAAGAAAATGGAGTGTTTAAATAGGGAAGAGAAAAAAAAAAAAAAAAATAGCTCCTATATGAGTAGGTTGTTTTGTCGAGAAAAGGTTGAAATTAAGAAACACGAGAATCTTTTCTTTTCTTTTCTTTTTTTTTTTTGTTGTTTTTTTTTTTTTTTTTTGTTTTGTTTTGTTTTTTTTTTTTTTTTTTTGAAAGATGACATGAAGAAGAAGAAGAAGATGATACGTCTGATTGTTTGTGGATATGGCTCACATCGCCTCTGGTTGAACGTCCGATGCTTGGCTTAAACGTCTTCTATGAGTCGAGGATAAGCTTCCCATCCAATTTTCTTATAAATTGGCAAACGGGTCTTTTAGAGTCGATTCCCAAGACTCGTAGCGTTTTCTTCATCCTTGAAGAGATTCCACAATTTAAGAATTTCACGATGCACCAATCCACAAGAATGCGTCTCAAGAGTCAACAAGATATTATCTAATGACTCCTTACTCGATCCATTCTTAATGAAGAAAATTTTATCTTCTCTTTGCGGAAACCATCCCCAAAGTACGACATCGCTTGTTACGGTTCCATCGTCCACATTTGTGACAAACTTGTAACCTTTGCTCTTCTTCTTTTAGAATATGAACTTCTTCCAAAACCAGGCATATATGAGTTAAATGAAATTGAGGACTCACTGCTAATCGGACCTTTGCTTCAATTATCCAGTATATCTTCGGCATACCTTTGTGCATTAACGACCTCAATCTTTCAACTCGAACTTTGTAGATTGTTCTCAAAGCATTTTGAGGAAGAGAAGGAAAATATTTGCTCGGGTTTGAAAGAATGACATCCATTTTGAAGGAGAAGAAGAGTTCGATTATTTTGGGAAGCGAAAATAAACCGACTTGAGAGTCACGGATGCCGTAGTATCCGCCACTTAACCAAAGCACACAAAAGAACTTAAGAACTTGGTTTTCCGGGAATGGTTGAGTCTTTGTCCATTAACGTAAGCGCATTACCATTCCTAGGATCCCATTATCTACGGCCCCACGTGTTTGATAACCAAAGAAGCTGCGCCTCCTTGATCTCGATTTTCTAAGGAGTAGGTGCGGATGATAATCTCAAAACAGAACCTTTTTGACCAATTTCATGACTTTTGCAAAAGGTGTAGTAGACCTTGAATAAAGTAGGCCAATAAAATCCATCTTGCAAGATTTTCGCGATTGTTGTCGTTGAAGAAAAATGACCTCCACATGCTTCGATTGACAAAATTTAATGGCACTACCTACCTCATTGTCGGGCACACAGCTGTTTTTTTTTTTTTTTTTTTTTTTTTTTTTTTTTTTTTTTTTTTTTATTCATAATGCGGATGGAGAAGGTTCATCACCTCCACTTCTGCATTCTCTGGAAGTTCATAATAAGGTTTGAGACGATGACCATTGACCTTAAATGTTTTGCCTGAAATTTCACTCCTGATCTCAACTGCACCAAAAGGAAAAACATTAGTTACCACAAATGGCCCAATCCACTTAGAACGCAGTTTACCTGGAAACAATTTGAGTCTTGATTGAAAAAGTAAAACTTTTTGCCCTCTGTGAAATTTCTTTCTGGAAATCAACTGGTCATGGAATGCCTTAGCTTTAGTCTTATAAATCAGGGCATTCTCGAAGGCCTCATTTCTTAATTCTTCCGAGTTCTGTATGCTTGGAACTTCCTTTGCTTTCCAGGCTCTCCTTCCAATTCCATATTTACTTGTTTAATGGCCCGATAAGAGCGATGTTGCAACTCAACGGGCAAATGACGAGGCTTTCCATACACCAACCGAAATGGTGACATGCCAATGGGAGTCTTATAGGCGGTCCTATAAGCCCGTAAAGCGTCGTCAAGTCGAGTGCTCCAATCCTTTCTTGATGGATTCACTTTGTCTTTTCAAGGATTGACTTAATCTCCCGGTTGGACACTTCGGTTTGCCCGTTTGTCTGTGGATGGTAAGGAGTGGAGATTACATGTGCATAACTCCATATCTTTTCAATAGAGCATCAAAGGTTACATTTGCAAAAATGAGTCCCTTGTCACGATGATAGCCCTTGGGTCCCGAACTTGGAGAAAATATGTGTTCTAACAAAATCTACAACGGTTTTAGAATCATCGGATCGGGTGGCTTTTGCTTCCACCCATTTAGACACATAATCAACGAGATAAAAGAATGTATGTGAAACCAAATGAAGGAGGAATGGCCCCATGAAATCAATACCCCACACATCAAAGAGTTCCACAAAAATGATCGGAGTCTGAGGCATTTGATTACGAGGACCAATATTACCTGTTCTCTGACATCGGTCACAAGACTTACAGAAGTTGTAAGCGTCTTTGAAAATTGAAGGCCAATAGAAACCACTGTCAAGCACTTTGTTGGCTGTCCTTTTACTGCCAAAGTGTCCTCCACATGCATAGGTGTGGCAAAAGGAGAGGATGGAGTGTGTCTCAGAATCAGGAATGCACCTTCTAATGACTTGATCTGCACAATGCTTCCATAAGTACGGCTCATCCCAGATATAGTATTCTGATCACTCCTTAATTTATCTCTTTGGGCCTTGTTCAAACCCTCAGGAAAGTCCTTAGTAACCGGTAGTTAACAATGTCGGCATACCAAGGGATTATGGTGTTGACAACCATCAAATATTCATCAGGAAAAGTCTCCATGATAGGCATTTCTTCCTCTTGATTACCAATCTACTCAGTGATCGGCCACCAAGTTTTCGCTCCCTTTCTTGTCTTTAATCTCCAAGTCAAATTCACTGGAGCAATAAAATCCATCGAACAATCTAGGCTTTGCTTCTTTCTTTGTTAGAAGATACTTCAAGGTGCGTGATCTGAAAACACAATCACTTTAGAACCAATTAGATATGATCTAAATTTTTCTAAAGCAAATACAACGACTAGAAGTTCCTTTTACGTGGTTGAGTAATTAAGTTGAGCATCATTTAGAGTCCTTGATGCATAGTAAATGGCATAAGGAACTCTATCAACTCGTTGTCCCAAGACAGACTCCTCTTTGCAAAGTCAACGGCATCACACATTAGTTCAAAAGGTAACTCCCAGTTAGGTGGCCTGATGATAGGCACAACAGTTAACAACTTCTTGAGTTTATTGAAAGCTTCCATACATTTCTCATCGAAGTTAAAATTAACATCTTTTTGAAGAAGTCTACAAAGGGGCAATGAGACTTTAGAAAAGTCTTTAATGAATCTCCGGTAGAAACACATGACCAATAAAAGAGCGAATTTCCCGCACACTAGTGGGTGGTGGCAAAGAATGCATGAGTTCTACCTTAGCTTTATCTACTTCAATTCCCCTAGCGAAATTACATGACCTAACACAATACCTTCATTCACCATGAAATGACATTTTTCCCAATTCAATACCAGGTTAGTGTCAATGCATCTTTTAAGAACCAATGTTAAATGTTCCAGGCAATTTTCAAAATCATTTCCAAAGACACTAAAGTCATCCATAAAAACCTCAATGATGTTTTCAATGTAATCGAGAAAATAAACTCATCATGCATCTTTGGAAAGTTCCTGGTGCATTGCGAGTCCAAAAGGCATTAGCCTATATGCAAAGGTACCAAATGGACAAGTGAATGTAGTCTTGTCTTGGTCTTACGGAGCTATGGCAATCGATTGTAACACGAAAAACCATCCGAGAAAACAATAATGAGAATGACCACTAATCTTTCTAACATTTGATCAATGAAAGGTAAAGGAAAGTGGTCTTTTCTCGTGGCGGCATTCAACTTCCATGTAATCAATACAAACACGCCACCACATGCGTAACCTTGTGGGAATAAGCTCATTTTCAGCATTTCTTACCACGGTAATTCAGTTTCTTTGGTACTACCAGGATTTGGGCTTACCCATTTGCTATCGAAAATGGGGTAGATCACCCCCACACTTAGGAGCTTTAGTATCTCCTTTTCACAACTTCCATCATGGGAGGATTCAACCTCCGTGAGGGTCTCTCACGAGTTTAGTATCCTCCTCCATTAATATCCTGTGCATACAAATGGAGGGACTAATACCCTTGATATCGGTATTGACCACCAACCAATGGTACATGTCTTATGTTCTGCAAAACGACTACCGGTTTCTCTTCTTGTTCTTGGGTGAGTGACTTTGCAATTATTCTTTGGAAGGGTGTCCTTCTCTCCCAAGAAGATGTATTTAAGATGATCGGCGGTGCTTTAAGTTCCAATTCGGTGCACACTGTGAAGGTTGAGGTATATCGGTAGTAACGGGTAAATCAACAAAAGTTACCTCATGCTCTTACGGGTGGAAGAGAGCTCTTTTAAGGCAACAACAATTTCATCAATGTCTTCACTCCATGGCTCTTCTTCACTCTTCTTCTTTTCCTCCTGTACATCTAAGCTATGAGTTAGAATTGTATCAAGAGCATCAAAATGGTTAGTATCAAAAGGCTGCAAAAATTAAAGAATCAAAAGGATCAAAAGAATCAATTAAACAAGCGAGTGCACATCACTTGGGTATCTCGTAGCTTCAAAAATATTGAATCTAATTAATTCCCCATCAAATTCCATTGTTAGAGTTCTGAGTGCACATCAATTTTTGTCCGCGTGAGTCTTCAAAAATGGTCTCCCTAACAAGATAGGAGCAGATTTGGGAGACTCGTCCTCTTCCATGTCCAAAACATAGAAGTCTGCCGGAAACACTAATTCATTCACACCGCACCAAAACATCTTCAACCACACCCTTAGGGTATGTATTAGATCTATCAGCCAATTGAATAACGACACCGGTGGGTTCCAAAGGACCCAGTATAAAGATGCATAAATAGAATATGGCATGACATTTATAGATGCACCTAAATCAAGCATTGCCCTTTCAAACCTTGTGTTACCTATAGTGCATGGAATGGTGAATGTGCCGGGGTCCTTACATTTGGTTGGGAGTTTCTTTTTAATTACAATTGAAACATTTTCTCCCACTTGGACCTTTTCATTTCCTTTTAACTTCCTCTTGTTAGTGCATAATTCTTTCGAAATTTTGCATATCTAGGTACACAGCTTAATGGCATCTAACAAAGGGATATTAACCTCTACCTTCCTAAAAGTCTCAAGTATTTCTTTTACTGCTTCTTCTTTCTTGGTTTTAACCAATCTACTAGGAAAAGGAGCTTTAGTAACATATTTAGGAAGGGGTTCGAAATACTTACCTTAGGGGCTTTGGAAGTTTGCCCTTATCATTTGCTTCTTTGGGTGGTTCATCTGTCTCTTGAGTGATTGGTGGAGGAGATGTAGGCTCATCCATCGTCTTTCCGCTTCTCAACGTGTGCAAAGCACTAGCATTTTCCCTCGGATTGACTTACATTTGTGAGGGTAGTTTTCTGAAGCTTGGCTTTGAAACTTGTTGAATTCAGTGGACAACCTATCGATTCTGCAAGTTATTGATTGCGATCCTTGTTTCTTGTTGGAGCTACTGCGAATTATTAGTAGCCATTTGCTTCACTAGCTCCTCTAGTGAAGGCTCGGGTTGCTTAGGAGTTTGAACTTCTTCTTGTCTGTCTGAGGGAAATGTGCTTGCCTTTGTTGGAATCTGGAGGTCCATAAGGTTTGGAGGTTGATTTTGAGGTTGCTTTGCATAGCTAAAATTAGGATGATCCCTCCAACCTGGATTATATGTGTTTGAGTAGGGGTTGTAATTTTTGAAAGGCCGGCATATCCCTCTTTGCTCTTACCTCCTCATTTGTGTCCTCTTGGAGAGTGGGACACGTATCGATGAGATGTCCGGATGAACAACGGATCCCACAAGCATGAGCTGGTGCTTTACACGAATCCATTAACCGGCCGAACCATAGCGATCAATTGAGTCATTTCTTCTTTGTAGATTTGTTGTCTCTACTTAACTTTCACTTCTCTTACTCGAGTCATTTCTAGAGTAGAATTGTTGAGTATTGGCGACCATTCTTGAGATCAAGTTTCTAGCTTCTTGAGGAGTTTTATCAACTAATGCTCCTCCACTAGCACATCAATCATGTTGCGGTCCATCACTAGCAAACCTTCATAAAAATCTTTGTATCGAGTTGTTCAACGATTTGATCTTTGAGGGCAACTAGCACCATCTCTTGAATCTCTCCCAATACTCGTGAAGTGATTCCCCATGTCTTTGTTGGATGCCGCAAATTTCTTTTCGATGGTGGCGGCCTTTGATGCGAGGGAAATATCTGTCTAGGAAAGCCCGAGCCATGTTACGCCATGTCGAGATTGATCCGGGTGGCAAGTAGTACAACCACTCCTTTGCGAGAATCCTTTAGGGAAAACGGAAAAGCTCTCGGCTTGACTTGCTCCTCTGAAATTCTGCGGGCTTCATACTAGAACACACAACATGGATTTCCTTCGGATGTTTGTTAGGATCTTCTCCTAGCTAGTCCATTAAAAGATGGCAAAAGATGAATGAGACCGATTTCAACTCAAATGCTTCCTCGTTCTCGGGAATTTCTATGCACGAGAGGTTGTTGGTCTAAGTTCGGAGCACCCAACATCCTTAGTGTATTTTACGCCATCACTTTGCTTCTTCGGGTGGCTCGGATATCTCGGATGCCACAGAGCTGGAAAGATCTATGTGACGGGCAGCTTCAACGTCAGCAGGTGTGAAGTGGAAATTATCCGGATGGAAGGGAAATTGAGGATGTGAAGTGAGTTGATCAATATAGTTCCTCAAATTTAGCAATCCTGCGTCTACCCCTTCAATAGACATCAACACCTACAAAATACTCAGAAAAAAAAAAATTCAAAACTAAAAATAAAAACAAAAATAAAAACAGTAGTAAAAATAGGAAATAAATTAATAGTGTAATTGAAAAATTGGCTCCCCGGCAACGGCGCCAAAATTCTGATGCGTGTGGATGTAGTGATTAAAAATCAGTTGTTAGGCTCACCAGAAAATAAAAAAAAACCTTACAACTAGTTGTAGTTAGTAAGTCGATCCACAGAGAACCAAGTCAATTAACACTATCAAGTAATTCCCAATTTAAACTCTAATTAACAATAAGCGATAAAAAGGGGGTTTTGGAGTTTTGATGAATAATGAACAGTTTCAAAGACAATAACAATAAATAAGCTGAAAACAACAATATAAGAAAATTGGTTAAGAGATTGAATCCACCACTAGATTTATATGATGATGTAAATCCACATATTATTTTATTCCAACATGCTCAATTATGTTTTTATGCAATTGTGAGAGTAAACCTCTGTTTTCCTTACGTGTTGGCCAATTTAGCAACCGCTCAAATCAACTTCTAATCAGCGATTAATCATAAAGCAACCGCTCTTACAATTATCCAACAATTGCATTAAGATTTAGAAAACCAATTACACTAAGATCTAATCACACAGGGGATTAAATTACTTAGAACATATATTTCTCTAGATCTATTACCACAACCATGCATAATAAACCCAAATCTACCACTTTTATAACTGGCAAATAGCACAAAGATAATTATACCCACATGAACATCATACATCCCATTAGATCTATTACCACAACCGTGCATAATAAACCCAACTCTATCTCATAGAAAGTGGAAACAAGTATAAAAACCTTCATACCAACAATAGATTGAAAATATATGAATAAAAACATAAGCGTGTTGAAATAATCAAATATGCAAGGTTTACAACATCAATACTAGCAGTTTCATCACCCTCTTAACCAAAGGAGGTTTAGTTACACATAGCTAAAAGGAAATCACAAGAAAAAGCGAGAAGAAACAAGAAGAAACAAGAAGAAACTATGAGAGAAATGAAGGAGAGTTCAAGTTGTGTCTTCCATGATAACCGATGGTGCCCTTTTATAGAAGTCACGGGGTAGCAAAATGACAAAGGGGAGTGGGTTGGTGAATGGGGTAGTTGAGAGGGTTGGTGAGTGAAGTAGGTGAAAGGGTTGGTGAATGGGGTAGTTGAATGGGTTGGTGAGTGAAGTAGGTGAATGGGTTGGTGAGTGAAGTAGGTGAATGGTTGGTGAGTGCGAAAATTCCTTGGTCTGACTTGGAAGCCAAAAACGACCGATAATGCTTCGGATTCATGAAAAGTATTCTTCATGAAAGTTTTAGGTCTTTGTCTTGGCTATAACATGCATATCTGGATCGTCCAATTTGGCTTCCTACAGCCCAAGATATGACCCAAATACCGCGGTTGCTCAAACCCAACTTCAGCACCTCTGTTTCGACTTGCAAGCTCAAACTGACCCATTAGACTTCATTATTTCAAAATGTGTTCTTCATGAAAGTTGTTTATTTGGGTCTTGACTATCAGCTATCCAAATTTCAGCCCATCTCCATTATTAAAACTTGATATATGATTTTATGAGTGCACACCGTTCGGATTCTAGTGACAGAACTCGTATTCTGACTTTCATGTACACTTAGGTCCCTTAGACATCTGTTTAAGACTTCGAGCTCTTCATCAAAGTTGTAGAGCTCTCTCTTAGCTTTCCTACAAGATAAAATTCATAATTGTCAGATATCAGGAACTCAAGTTATGGCCAAAATACAGAAACAATGTAAAATCTCAATAATGCTGAAAATATTCAATTAGGACCAATTTGAGCTTAGACTCACAAAATCATACCAAACTCAATCAATTAAGAATATGGAGAGTGTGAATGACTAATCATAAGGGTTTCTTAATAAATAAAATATGTGATTATCAGCTGCTGCTGGCAAGGGGTCGAGCTACCTAGTTCGTGTGGTGAAACAAAAACGGCGCGGGGTCGAGCTACCGGGTTCGTGCGGTGGAGCAGAAACGGCACGGGGTCAATGGCGAAGTCGTGACGCGATTCGAGCGGCTCGGACAGTGGCTCCGTTCTGGTCTGATGAGGTCCGGGGCTGGCGGCGTCGGATCTGGGCTGAGGCGGTGCGCGGTGGGCGACGCGACTCACGGCTTCGCGGCAGAGGCAAGGAATCGTACGGGTGGCGCTCCCGATGGCAGATTTGTGATGCCGTTCGTGGTTCAGTGGGGTGGCTCCACGGTGGTTGCTTGGGTGAAGGTTGGTGAGGGTGAGTGAGTTGACTCAGTTGAAGGTTTATGGGTGGTGGTGTTGGAGGTTGAAGAAGATGAATAGTGGAGGGAGTGAGTTAACTCGGTGGAGGTGGTGGAACCTTGGATGGTGAAGGTGGTGAAATGGAAGGTGTTTTCTGGTTTGGTTTGGGTGAGGATGAGTGGTTGATGGTTCTGTTTTGGGTTGAGGGTCACGTGAATAGAGATTGGGAGTGGGTGAATGGTGGTAGAGCCGTGGGTGAGGTTTTGGTTGGGGGATGTGATGAACTATGGTTGCTGGTATTTGGTAATAATGGAGGTGAAGATGAGTGATGGTGGTGCTATCTTTGAAGGTCAGGAATTGATGATGGGGATGAAGGGTTGGCTTGAAGATTGGTTCTCTGTGAGAACCAAGGTGTAGTCTTTGTCTCTGGAAAAATCTGAATCCCCCCTGCTTGCCTTCCCCTTTGTCCTTTGTATCTGAAAAATTCGGAGGCCTCCCCTGTCCGAGGTGGAGAGGCTGCCAGGATTGACTCAGCTTGGGTCACCATAGCATTCCCTCATTTGTGCTTGCTGCTCTCTGCTCCAAGCTCCTCCTTCTCCAATGCCTGCTGCCCTTTCCCCATCCATGACATGACAGCTGACTCCCAAGGTATGCGACATCTTTGAGGAGCCGGTGATGCACGGTTTAGGAGAAAGCTACGTTCTCCTCTGCTTTTTTTGTTATTACTTATTCATTTTTTTGTTGTAACAATCGAGAAAGAAATCGTATTTTTATTATTTATTTTTTTATTTTATTTTTTGTTTTTATATATTTTTTATTTTTTATATTTGTTTGCACAAATAAGAAAAAGCGACCAAAACAAACCAAGCGCTCACAACACTCGCAATTAAGTATTAATCCTTGATTAAGTGACAAAATTTTATGGACAAAATTAGGTATCAACAGCTGCCCCCTTTGCTTTGCATTTAAAATAAATAGAAAGCAAAGGAATTGATTTAATTTTGTCCATAAAAATTTTCATTTTCATTTCCTTTTCCTTTTATTTCTTTCTTTCTTCTTTTTCTTCTCTTCTTCCCTTTTTTTTTTTAGAAAGCAAATTGACGCAAAAGGTAACGGACATTAAATGAGAGAGAAAGTTTGCGGAGTCAGGCATCCGTCGAAACTTAAAGCAAAGAGGCACAAAGCTTGCGGAGTCGGGTATCCGCTGAAGCTTGACAGAAAACTTAAAGCAAAAAGGCACAAAGCTTGTGGAGTCGGGTATCCACTGAAGCTTGACAGGAAACATAAAAGGCACAAAGCTTGCGGAGTTAGGTATCCGCTGAAGCTTGACAGAAAACTTAAAACAGAAAAGGCACAAAACTTGCAGGTCGGGTATCCACTGAAGCTTGACAGGAAACAAAAAATAGAAAAGACACAAAGCTTGTGGAGTCGGGTATCCACTGAAGCTTGACAGAAAACTTAAAACAGAAAAGGCACAAAGCTTGTGGAGTCGGGTATCCACTGAAGCTTGACGGGAAACAAAAAAAAAAAAAAAGGCACAAAGCTTGCGGAGTCGGGTATCCATTGAAGCTTGACAAGAAACAAAAAATAGAAAAGACACAAAGCTTGCGGAGTCGGTATCCACTGAAGCTTAACGAAAAGAAAAAAAGCTTACGGAGTCGGGTATCCACTGAAGCTTGACAGAAAAGAAAAAGGCAATGGGCACAAGGCCCTTACTTGCTTTGGAAGCAATGGGTACGAGGACCGAAAACTAAAAAGCAATGGGTGCGGGGACCCAAAAACTAAAAGGCAATGGGTGCGAAGACCCGAAAACTGAAAGACAATGGGTGCGGGGACCCAGGAATTAAAAGACAATGGGTGCGGGGACCCGGAAACTAAAAGACAATGGGTGCGGGGACCCGGAAACTAAAAGACAATGGGTGCGGGGACCCGAAAATTAAAAGACAATGGGTGCGGGGACCCGGGAATTAAAAGACAATGGGTGCGGGGACTAGGAAATTAAAAGACAATGGGTGCGGGGACCCGGGAATTAAAAGACAATGGGTGTTGACTTTGTAAATCCATGTGATGTTTGAGGTGATGTGTAACACCCTCTTTAGGGTGCCACACTTTATGTTACTAAATTACTAAATTACCCTTCAATTAAAAATTGCGTTTGTATTGTAAATACGAATTATAAAATTTCTTAATGATAATAAGATAAACTTAGCAGAAAATAAAGACATAACAACATTGTCACACATAATTTACATCATATATATACATACAAGCCTTTTAGTACTGTCACACTTGATTATTTTACAAACTAGACTTCCAAAGTATTTAAACTTTAATTTAAAACTAACATATAGCCCAAATCCTACTAGACAGCAGAACCCTCAGACGGGTCCTCCTCAGATTCCTCAGCATGTAGGAATCCGTCATGATGTGCAGTCCTACGGACAGGTGTCCGAGTAGACGACACAATACTAACCGTATTGGGAGTACGATAGTAAGCTCCCCAATACTGTCTAATAGATATTAGGAACTCTAGTTGTACATAAATATTAACAGAAAAGTAAGGGTGTCCTAAATGTTGTCTATTCAGTCTAATATTTAGGTCTCCCAAGTAATAGATACTCTCTCTCTCTAAATCTACAGTCCATGCCTCATCTCCTCCGATAAATGTCAGCCTCAGGTAGCCAAAGAAACTAGGCATCTGCATCTCTTCTTGCTCGACGTCTTAACAAATATAAATATAATACCAAACATGCATACAAAGAGGTGAGATCACCTACGCCAATACCAGTATGGCAGTAATGAAGATAAACACATACAATATCTCATACAGTTATCATACCATAATTACAGTTATGCCACTAACATCAACATCATCACAACATGTAATACATAATAATAACAATCATGTCATTATCAATAATCAAACAATCAATAAATCAATTATCATAAACAGAAATTATGATAATACCCTCTATTATTATATGTATGCACACAGACTCAATTTCCTACTCCATGGAGCTACAACTCAGGTCAGAGAGAGTGATCGAAATGAATTGTCGGTACCAACATGCCTTGGACCACGTGCTCAGTCTTGCACATCCAGCATATACACGACAGTCTTTATCAAATCTTGATTAAGGATAGTGTCTCAGTCTGGATCATTAGTGTGTTGCGTCGGTCTAACCCACTGATGCGTAAGAGCTACCATCGCCCATTGTAGGCAACCCGCACCCCAATGCCCCCAAGGTCAACGAGTGACTTACACTACGCGTATCACACCCACTCGGGAGGTGTAGTCTCTCTGAGCAACTAGCCTCATACTGATCCATCGGACCTTTCCAATGCATGTACTATGTACTATTCACATTTCTATTTCATATCACATATTCGGGTCCCATACAATAATCTAACAAGATAATTATCGTATTTTAATCAGCGGTCATATTTCCATGTTTTCTCAATTCGACTCAATTAATGCAGCTTATTCAAAATCGCGTAGCGATTTTTTAACATTTTCCAATCACGTAAATATTTTTCTCACGTTTTAAATCAAAAATACTATTTTTTTCATTTTAATACTAAAATTGGCTTTATTTTCCATATTTGCACCTTAGTCCCTCAAAAACTCATATTTACACATTAGTCCCTCAAAAACTAATATTTACGTCACAGTCCCTCAAAAATTAATATTTATAAAAAAGTCCCTCATAAAATTTATATTTACAAAATCATCCCTCTTTTATAAAATATTTACAATTTAACCCCTCTAAAAATAATATTTATAATATTACCCCTCTAAAAATAAGTATTTACACAATGGCCCCTCATTTTGATAAAATTTACAATTTAGTCCCTCTTTTATAAAAATTTGCGGTATAACTCCTCTAAAAATCAGTAAATGGTATTGTTTTTCAAAAATCATTATTTTTTTCTTTACTACTCATAAAATCATTTTATTTTACTATACTCAAAATTTTCCCAAATTCATTTAAATCTCTCAGTTCTCATTTTAATTCATCAGTGTAAGGACTTTGGTCCTTTTTCCATGGTATAGCCGTGAGCCTCGGTACTCTTTGGAGTACACATACAATCGATTCATCATGTTATTCACATCCTAAATTACGTATACAGTCTCATGCTTTCATAATTACACATACACACAGAATATCAAAGCTGTAAGCATTTAATCACACATGCAAGCACAGAAACACAATCAAACATAACACAAACACAATCAAATAATCGGTGAAGAACCCTTATGGATTTTTCACCGTACAAAACCATCCTCACACCACCAAAACCTGATTGGTGAGGTTAAATATATCTCTTACCTCTTGAAGACAATTTAATCGGTTAGTTCTCCTCCTTTCCTTCAAATTTGTGCAATCACCCAAACAAATCCCTAAAATTCTTAAACAATTAGTAAAAACACAAACAAGGTTTAATATTGAAAAACCATGGAACAATCATGGTTAGAAAAATTAGAAATCCAATTTTGAACCATAAAATCAAGACTTACCCTTAAGTAAGTAAGCAAAAGGTTGGATTTTGGACAAGCTAGAGTAGTTTTTTGGAAAAACTATGTGAATGAAAAGTGTTTAGAATGGGATTTGGGTTTAGGAAATATGATGAGATAAAATTATAAAGGTTTGGTTGTATGGGTGATGATCTTGGCCGAATATGGAGAGAAAGAGAGAAAAGAAAAGTGTGCTTGGTTCTTGGTGGTTTTTGGAGAGAAAATGGATGCTTGATTTTGTGATAAGTGTAATAAATGAAAGTGAAATGTAATAATACTTGTTGCTGCCGTGAGTGAACTTTAGTGAGGTTGAGTGAATTAATTTGCATGTTAAAATATCCTAAAGTGTTCACACTTGTTTAAGCACACGGCTTATGTCATTGGATGGTTCTTGAATCTTGTAGAACCAAGCCAACTAGCCTCCTTGATGCAGCCCAAAACCGTGAAGCCCTTCCTCTTTTTAGTGACTTAATTGCTTCCAAATTAGTCCTAATTACATGCTAACTAATTAGGGAATTAGTTAGGTTAAATATCCTAACCAATTTTAATTAATATACTAATCATATAACTAACTAATTTAATATATATTAGCATATATTATAACCTTTAATTAATATTAGGATATCTAATTAGTATTTAGATTATAATCAATTAATAACTAAGCTAGTTCACTTAGTTTGTTAATTAAGTAATTAGATTAGTCAAATTAAGCTTAATTAGCTACTAACCAATTTCAAGCCTACAATTTTTGACTTAATTCTAACCATTGATTCATCTTTAATTTCTAGCCATTGATTACATCTAAGGTAGATATCAATTGGTCATAAAACTATCATTCTAATCTCACCATTGATTAGATCAATCGGCTAAGATTAAAGCTTCTAAAGTAAGCTTTACAATCCAATGGCTCACAAAGAAGTCAATGCTTCTTTTGTTGACTCATTCTAATTGGTTTAGAAAGTCAAGCCATCTATTTTGACCATTTCCTATTGGTTTAGATTTACATCGGTCGAATCGTTGATCTACACTAAACGTGGGTCCCACGAACTTTTTCGGGTCCACAAATAATTTTTCTACTTTGTTTTTGAGACGAAGAAATCTTGTTGAATAAAATAATATTATAAAAATATAAAATTATTTTATTACACGCTTAAATCCTAAAAATTACGAGATTAATATATATATAAATCAGAATTGGGTTTAGTAAGATCCCCCAACTCTAATTAATTAAAATAAGATTTTTCTCGGTCAGAAAATTATTATTTTCTTGACTCAGAGCAAATCACACAAAATGATCAAAAATGATCTCAGAACAGTCAAACTATTTTTATAACACAAAAAATGTAAAACAGTGTAATTCTGCTATTACTATTCACATAGTCAGAATTTGGGGTGTTACATGATGCATGATGCAATGTATGCATGGTGATGCAATGGATGTGATGCTTGAGGACAATGCATGTGATGCTAGAAATGATGCATGATGCAATGAACGCCCTACTGTAGGGATTCTCATGCACAAATTAAGCAAATTTTTTTATTTTTTTTATTTTTATTTTATTTTTTTATTTTTTTTTTCGCACTTCAGAGCTTTGATTGAGTCACTCTTAATTCCACAACCCTTAAGGACTTTATCCACAGCAGAATCGAGATTGAACAGTAACATTCATTGATTGGCCTTATGATTTGCCTGATGATTCTTACTTTTCTCATCAACTCTTGTCAGGATTTCATTGCGTTTCCCATGACCTTCGAGATTGTTAAAGCAAATCTAAATGCTTTTGCCATATTGTCACATGTTTCACATCTCAATATAAAACTATCATAAAAAATGCATATTAAATCAACAATGAGTTGCAACAAAAAGGGATTATCATTATAGACAGGAAAAGTACAAGAAAGGCAGTACAAATGGGACTCGAATTGAAAAGGTTTACAAAAGAAATATTGGAGTGGAATTTTCCAACTCTTCCAGTGATGCTCTCTTGGATGATCAGTGCTAATTTCCCATGTATGTGACCTTGAACATCCCCTTGTCTGTTTCTAAGAATATGATTCGACCTAGCTTTTACATATTGGGAGTGTCTCCTGACAAGACTTCGTATATTCAAACTGCCCCGGTTCGACCCAGATACTCTCAAACTGCCCCAGTTTGCGACTTGAGGTATGTTCACTTCTTCGGATGTGTCAAGTACCATTTTTTAACCCTAACTTTTGCCTAGATCGCTCTTCCGAGTTTTCAACCTAGCGGGTCGCTCTAACTTTTGCCTAGGTCGCCTTTTCAGGTTTTCATCCTAGCGAGCCATTTTTCTTTTCCTCTTTTTTTTAAGCATAGTACATTTTGACTGCATCTGAATTTACGGGAAGTGGTAGATCTTCGCCATCCATGTTTGTGAGAATCAAAGCTCCTCCCGAGAAGGCCTTTTTTACGACATAAGGTCCCTCATAGTTTGGAGTCCATTTTCCTCGAAAATCCTTTTGAATGGGAAGGATCTTTTTGAGTACTAAGTCTCCTTCTTGAAACTGTCGAGGACGCACCTTTTTTGCATAGGCCTTCATCATTCTCTTCTGGT
This sequence comes from Ormosia semicastrata, assembly GCA_029884595.1. NCBI lineage: Eukaryota > Viridiplantae > Streptophyta > Magnoliopsida > Fabales > Fabaceae > Ormosia > Ormosia semicastrata. The sequence continues at coordinate 30,582,643 of JAQQTO010000057.1, read as the reverse complement.
AAAGCTGACCATGACATAGTGCAGTTAATCTCTTTCCTTCAATGAGGTTCAACTGATCAAGTCGAGTCTGGACCCATTCAGCTTCTTCTAGTCCTGCCTCCATCATCACCCTTAATGATAGGATTTTCACTTCAATAGGGAGTACTACTTCCATTCCATAAACCAAAGAGAAAGGGGTTGCCCTAGTTGAAGTACGAACGGACGTGCGATAACCATGCAGTGCAAATGGTAGCATTTCGTGCCAGTCTTTGTATGTTACAACCATCTTCTGGATTATCTTCTTAATATTCTTGTTTGCTGCCTCAACTGCCCCATTCATCTTTGGGCGGTAGGGTGAGGAATTGTGGTGCTCAATTTTAAAATTCTCACACATCTCTTTCATCATCTTATTATTCAGATTAGTGGCATTATCTGTAATAATCTTGCCTGGCAAACCATAATGACAAATCAGCTCCCTTTTGACAAACCTGACCACTACACTCCTGGTGACATTGGCATAAGAAGCGGCTTCGACCCATTTGTGAAGTAATCAATTGCAACTAGAATGAAGCGATGTCCATTTGAGGCACTTGGTTCAATGGGTCCTATGACATCCATTCCCCACATCAAGAATGGCCAAGGTGTTGTTAAAACATTCAAAGGGGCTGGTGGCATATGAATCTTATCAGCATATATCTGACATTTATGACACTTTTTCACATAGTTGAAACAATCAGTCTCCATTGTCAACCAATAGTACCCCACTCTTAGTATCTTTCTTGTCATTACATGCCCATTTGCATGAGTTCCAAAAAAACCTTCATGAACATCTTTGATGATCTTCTCTGCCTCCGTTGCATCAACGCATCTTAGCAGCACCATATCATGGTTCCTCTTGTAAAGCACTTCCTCATTTAGAAAGAAACCCATTACGAGTCTTCTGAGGGTCTTTTTGTATTTTCTGAAGCATGTGGAGGGTACTCTCTGCTCTTGATAAAGCATTTGATGTCATGATACCATGGTTTCCCATCTGGTTCCACTTCTATCATTTGACAATATGCCGGTTGGTCACGACTTTCCATTTTTATAAGCGGCAAGTCCCTATCCTGACTTACTTTGAACATTGACAACAATGTGGCTAGGGCATCAGCCAACTGATTATCTTCTCGAGGGATATGATGGAATGTAACTTCGTCAAGTTGTTCAATAAACTCCTTGATGTAGGCATGATAAGGGATTAATTTGGCATCTCGAGTTTCCCATTCTCCCTTTAGCTGATGGATGACCAAGGCAGAGTCCCCATATACCTCAAGAACTTTTGCCTTTGAGTCTACTACTGCTTGGATTCCTATGGCACACGTTTTATACTCAGCTATGTTGTTTGTACAGTCGAAGCACAACCTAGCAGTGATTGGGATGAAATTATTTTCAGGGGAAATCAGTATGGCCCCAACTCCATGCCCTAGTGAATTGGAAGCTCTATCGAACAACAAAGTCCATTTTTCTTTTTCCGAGGGTTTTTCTTCTCTAAACAAAGCCATTACATCTTCATCAGGGAACTCACACTGCATAGACCCATAATCTTCCACTAGTTGACTAGCCAAGAAATCTGCCAGAGCGCTGCCTTTGACTGCTTTTTGCGTGTCGTAGACAATGTCATATTCTGATAACAAAACTTGCCAGCGTGCGATCCTCCCAGTGAGGGCAGGTTTTTCAAAGATGTAGTTGATCGGGTCCATTTTGGACACTAACCAAGTGGTGTAACACAACATGTACTGCCTTAACCGGTGGGCTGCCCATGCCAAGGTGCAACATGTGCGTTCCAACAATGAGTATTTTGCCTCATAATTGGTAAACTTCTTACTCAAGTAATAGATGGCCTGCTCTTTTTTGCCAGTTTCATCGTGCTGTCCCAGTACACAATCCATGGATTCATCCAACACAGTCAAGTACATGATGAGAGGCTTTCCTGGCACTGGAGGTACCAAAACTGGGGGTTCTTGCAGATACTGCTTAATCTTCTCAAATGCCACCTGACAATCCTCATTCCACTCTACTGTCTGGTTTTTACGCAACAACTTGAAGATTGGCTCACATGTTGCAGTCAACTGGGATATAAACCTAGCAATATAGTTCAGCCTTCCCAAAAACCCACGAACTTCTTTTTCAGTGCGAGGAGCTGGCATCTCTATGATTGCTCGAACTTTGTCTGGATCAACTTCTATCCCTTTCTCGCTAACCACAAACCCCAAGAGCTTGCCTGATTTTACTCCAAAAGTGCACTTAGTAGGATTCAGTCTGAGCCTGAACTTTCTTAACCGTTCAAAGAGCTTTTGCAGATCGGTTATGTGATCTTCTTCTGTTTTCGACTTTGCAATCATGTCATCCACATAAACTTCTATTTCTTTGTGCATCATGTCGTGGAACAATGCCACCATCGCCCTTTGATAAGTTGCTCCGGCGTTCTTCAATCCAAATGGCATCACTTTATAGCAAAAAGTTCCCCACAGAGTGATGAATGTGGTCTTCTCCATATCTTCAGGTGCCATCTTGATTTGATTGTATCCCGAGAAACCATCCATGAAGGAGAAAAATGCATGTTGAGCAGTGTTGTCCACCAAAACATCAATGTGAGGTAGAGGGAAGTTGTCTTTAGGGCTGGCCCTATTCAAATCTCTATAGTCAACGCACATTCGCACCTTCCCATCTTTCTTTAGGACAGGGACGATGTTAGCAACCCATTGAGGGTACTTTACAACAGTGAGGAAACCTGCATCAAACTGCTTTTTAACCTCTTCTCTAATTTTTAGTGACATATCTGGCTTCATTCATCTCAACTTTTGCTTGACCGGAGGACATTCCGATTTTAACGGCAATTTATGCTCAACTATGCTAGCATCTAGGCCAGGCATATCTTGGTATGACCAGGCGAATACATCACAATAATCAGATAAGAGCTTAACCAACTTGCTTCGCTCATCTTCTTTCATGGTAGTGCCAATTTTAACTTCTTTTTTATCATCCTCTATCCCCAAATTAATCAGTTCAGTTGGCTCTTTATGGGGTTGAATTTCCTTGGCCTCTTATTCCATTAATCTCATTAGCTCAGGAGAGGGTTCCCAATTGTCATCATTATCCTCGTCAACATGATTAACGGGATGGTCAAAATCGTATAATGAGGTCATAGCACTGTCATTTTCAAGAGAGTCATTTTCAGATATGCATTTGTTGGTGTTAACATAAGTAAAAAAAAAGGTAATGAATAAAGGTTAATGAAATGGTCGAGCAAAAAGCTAAAAAGAAGAAAAAAGAAATAGCAAGATAATCTGAAAATGCATTTATTGATAGTAAATATTGAAATGGAAACATGTGAGCCCGCTTTCACAACACATCATCCTAAAGCCTTGGGCAGAGCTAAAGGATTAGCATTACAAAATTACTTTGAATCAATTTCAAAGGCCATGGGAAAATCAACGCTCTCCCAATTGTTGAGTTCTGCATTTGGGGAGTAAGGGTACAACAAGTTGACACCATGATTGATGGATTGATCGTCTTCGATAACGGTCACTTGGTTCAGAAACACTAATCCCGCACTTCGGAAGTTTCGTTAGATGTCACAGATGGGGATCCCCTCAACTTTAGGCTCCCGATTTTTCAACCTAGCCAACCTCCTATCTCTTTTCTCTTCTAGGACCCTTCTTTTGTCTACTTTGGTGGGTTTATACCCTAACCCAAATCTGTCTTTGTTTTCGCAGGGTGCCCAGAATTTCACGATGCCTTGTCCATTCATTCCTAATCCTCTTCCATATTGATATCCTTTTCCAAGCATTACTTTAGCCATCATCATGGATGCATTAGATGGCCGAGGCTTCAAACCTTGAGCTCCTTCTTCCACATAGGTGGCATTGACAATCTCTAGTGCTTGGAACGCGGTTTCAATAGCTTCTTCTGCAGCTTCAATATAAAGAGTGTCCAATGGCTTGCTCACCAGCAGGTGACAACTGTCGAGATTATCAAATTTAAATCAATTTATAACCGATTTACTAAAACTACTTGTAGCATAAGGTAACACCGAGTCGAACCCATAGATCATTCTAATTATGAAGTCAGATTAAGAGGTTAATAAACAGGGGGGAAAAGTTTTGCAAGATTAAACAACAAAGAACAATTAAAATCAGTAAACAAGATTGAGAAAACAACCAATCCAAGAGAATTAATAAATCTTGATTTTAATCCATCCTTGATCTTTATAAATCCGTTCAACTATCAACCAAATCTTTGGTCTTAGATCACATCAAGACGCCTCTCAATGATCCATGGATCTTCTACTAGAAACGCTTCTAAAATTTAATTAATTAAGGTTAGACAAATTAAGCATCCATCCAAAACCCAAATTAACTTAAAAACCAAGATCCAACCAAGCTAAATATTTCATCAAACACCTTTGATGCATTATTTAGCCTCTGAATTCATCTCTTGGCACATGATAATTACGCAATTAACATATGCAAATCTCAATCAAATTAAGCATTAAATCAGAATTTAAACAAGAGAAGAAGAGAAAGAGAAACTTGATTAATAGATGAACGTATAACAATTAAAACAAGATCTCAAGATTAATCATCAAGCTTGTCAATCTCTTGGATTGATTAAAGAAGTTTAGCTCTCCATAGCCATCACCATTGGATAACCTTCAAGAACCATACAAAAATGAAAATAACAAAGAGAGAGGAGGAGAGGAAGAGAAGAAGAGAATTCTCCAAAATGAAACACTAAAACTTTAATTATAACAACACTTCTACATAAAAGCTCTACATATTACAATGATCTGCATAGCCTCCCTTTTATAGAGGGTTAAAGATACAAAATGTCAAAGGAGGCTGAGTCATGGTGGTTGGTGGAGTAGGTGGAGTAGTGGAAAATGTTGAATGACTTTTGGTGAGTAGAAAATTCTGGAGATTCTTTGTCTCCGAAATCATGTAGCTCTGAAGTCATTGCATTCGTCATTTTTGAGCCAAGTGGTCTTCACAAAGATTGTAGATCTAGATCTTAGCTTTCAAATGGCTTTGGTTTGAGTCCAATATCATTTCTATAGCTCCAGATATGTTCAAATTACTGCACACTGCTCAGGCCCAGTCACAGCTCCTCTGTTCTGACTTCCAAGCCCAATATCACCTCCAAGAAGTCTGAATCGGGAAGAGTGTTCAACATGAAAGTTGTAGATTTGAGTCTTAACTATCAACCATCAAAATTTTAGCCTATTCTACAACTTTCACTACGAGCAGTGTAATGAACAGTACACAAAGGTCATTCTGCCAGGAGCAACACTTTAGTTCTTGATTCAATGCTAATTTGAGCCATCCAAACGTGTGATTGAGTCTTTGATGTCTTCATAAAGATTGTAGAGATCTCTATTATCTTTAAAATGACATAAGATTCACCTTAAACATCCACCTATAGCCCAAGATATGACCCAAATACAAGGTTAATGTAAGATATAAATCATGCTGAAAAATTCAATTAAATCCATTTTGAGTTCAAAACATACAAAACACAACCAAACTTAATTTATTAAGTGCATGGAGAGTGTAAATGACTAAAAATGAAGGCTTATTAATGCATCAAATATATGAACATCAAATTCTCCCACACTTAGCTTTTTGCACTCCTGGGCAAAACACACAAAAACAAAATGAAACAGACTCAAAAGTTAAACATTCGAAAAGACTCAATTTATAATAATATTTAAGAATGAAGAGCAATTAATAATTCAAGTGATCAAAACATTTATGAGGTAACACATCTTCACATCTTAAATCAACAAGCAAGGATACTTCAATTGAAAAGCATGAGTAAAGAATGATAGATCCTCACAGAATTCACTCTCAATCTCTCAAGTGTTTAAAAGGTAGGTATTACACTCAATTCAACTCACGAAAATTGCACTACCATAAGCTTGCTTATCTTCTACTTCTCCACTACTCAGAACACATGCACACACAAATCATGAGGACTTTATTCAAGGTTGTAATGGGGTCAAGGTAAAGGAGAAGATAATATGGATATGACAAGTTAGACACCAAAGAGAATAAAAGAACATGAAAGCTGAGTTCTATTAACGATCATGAAAGTTCATCCCAACTTCATCTAATACAAATTCCCTTTACATATTATTTTTCCTTCCTTTATTGCCTTGTTGACCATTTTTTTTTTACATATATATTTTTTTCTTTTTTTTTATTTTTTACAAAAAGAACATCATATATACATTTTTCAACCATTCTGCATACACACCCCCACACTTGTTCATGAACTCATCCAATGACAAAGCTAATATTCTCTTATTCCCTAAGATTAAGTAAGAACATGGTTTTTTTTTTCATTTAAGAAACATAATGAGTTCGAGACAAAGAATAATCAAATAAGCTCAAAGGGGTTAAGCAAGGGGAAATATGCAAGGTTGGCTATTTGGTCAAAGTAGTTAATTGGAAAAAAAAATTGCCTCAATCATTTTTATGTAGCTTTAAAAAGAATCAAAGCAAGTTCTAGAGCAATAATTTCATGAGTGAAATTCACACAAGAAAGAAGAGAATGGTGTAGATGTTCAATTCATTCATCAATAGGCTCAAGATCTCACAAGGTATAGTTCTATCATTCTCAGTCCACCAATTCAACATCCATAACCAAACATATGATTTTTAAGAAAAAAGACAATTAACTCAATCATGCAAATTTCCATGAATTTTAATTGCTACTTCCACACAAACTAGTTATCTACCCCAACTAAAATGCGTCTCAAGAGTAAAATTTACTCCTTACTCTGTCATCCTTAACCGGTTAGAAAATTACTGACAAACATATAAACACAATAAACATATTAATACATACACACATTTTTTTTACACAACTCTACACACGACAAACATAAACACACTTACTAAAATTTTTTTTTTGTCTTTTTGGTCACACAACTATCCTTCCCCCCAACCAGATCATAACATTGTCCTCAATGTTAAAAAAAAAAAAATAGAAAGGAAAAAGATAGAGGATAGTACACATTCGCAATTACGGAAAAGAGAAACCTTACACAAATATAAACAAAACAAAGTACGATGAATAAAACTAAAGATAAAGGAAAGTCATAGATGAAGTGTCGAGTCACACTTGTTGTTTCTTCTTCTTCCTTGTTGTTGTCTCTCTTCTTCTTGTCTCCCGACCAATCTATCTCGGTCATTCTTGGATCAGTTCATAAACAAAGGCTTCTAATTTATCAATTAACTCATCAACAAGTGGAAGCCGAGATAAGGAGTTGTCTTGCGAAGGTGTGACAAATTTACGTTCCACAAAGATGGTCAACAAAAAATAACAAATTATCAAAGAAATTATTAACATTCAACAAACTTATGGGTTTATGGTGGATGTTCATTAGGCTCAAGAAATAACTTGAAAGACTTCTTCCAAAGTACCAAAACCACCGGGTAAGGCTATGAAGGCATCGAGTTTTCAAGCATTGCCTTCATTCGTTCATGCATAGATGATACTTAAATTTCTGTCCAATTGTCTTTCCAACGAAGTTCCTTCGAGTTAAAGGTTCAGAATGACACCTAAAACTTGACCACCTCTTAGAAATGCAGACAGTGATACAACCCCCATTAACCCAAGGCAACCTCCCCCATATACTACACTGATGTTCCTCGCAGTAAGTGTTCTACAAAGAGTGCTTGCTGCGTTGACAAACTCTAAACTCTTCCCATAATTTGTCCCACAAAATACACAGATACTGACAAGTCTACGGACAGAAGAAGAAGAAGCTCCCTCTATTTCTACACTCACACTCTTTTTGAATGATTAAGAGTTGCAGGAAAGTGAAGAAAATGGAGTGTTTAAATAGGGAAGAGAATAGAAAAAGTAATAATAGCTCCTATATGAGTAGGTTGGCTGTTGTCAGAAAACTTTTGAATTTTTTTTTGTTTTGTTTTTTTTTATGTTTTGTTTTTTTAAATAATAAATGCATAAGATAATATATACAGATTGTTGTGATTGTGGCTCACATCTTCCTCTGGTTTTACGTCCAGAAACGGCTTAAACGCCTTCTATGAGTCGGGATAGGCTTCCCATCCAATTTTCTTATAAATTGGCAAACACGGTCTTTTTGAGTCGATTAAAGACTATAACGCTCTTGCTCGTCCTTGAAGAGATTCCACAAACGAAGAAGTTCACGCTTTTGCACAATTCCACAAGAATGCGTCTTAAGAGTCAATAAGATATTATCTAATGACTCCTTACTCATCCATTCTTAATGAAGAATATTTTATCTTCTCTCGTTTACGAAACCATTCCCAAAGAACGACATCGCGTGTTGCAATTCCATCGTGCACACTTGTAACAAACGTGCATTCTTTTTGCTCTTCTCTTTTTCAAAAATGAACTTTTACCGAGACCAGGCATGTATCGGACAAATAAATCGGAAGATTCACCACCTAAACGAACCTTTGCTTCGATTATCCAGCGTATATCTTCTCGGAATGCCCTTGTACATTAACAGTCTCAATCTCTCACATCTAGCTTTGTAAATTTTGGTTAGAACATTTTTATGAACAGAAGGGAAATACTTTTTTAGATTTGAAAGAATGACATCTATTTTGAAAGAGAAGAAATCAGTTATTATGGGAAACTGAAAGACAAACCGACTCGAGAGTCACGGAGTACCATTATCCGTCGTTTAACCGGGAACTGAAAGAACTGTAAAAAGAAGAAAAAAATTAAAATAAATTCTACTCATAACAAGGATTAGAAATGGAGATGGATTCTACCTCAGCAGCTTGATGTTCCAGAAATGGTTTGAGTCTTTTTGCTTTGTAATTTTTATTATTATTATTTTTATTATATTTTTTATTATTTTTTTTATGCATCATTTATTGATTCCGCAATTCATGCAAGTGCAATTTGCGTAACTTGGAAGCATCATTTTTCTTTCAGAAACGGACCCTAATTTTTGACAATGTTCGCAACTTTTGTAAAAAGTATAACTGCCCTTGAATAATATGGCCAATAAAATCCATACTGCAAGATTTTGTAGCTGTTTTCTTTGAAGAAAAATGACCTCCACATGCTTCTGAATGACAAAATTCAATGACACTATTTACCTCATTGTCGGGTACAAATCTCCAAAAGATTTGACCAGGACAATAATTGAACAAATATAAGTCAGCACAATAGAAATTTTTTTTTTTACCTCAATCAAAAACTTTTTTTTTTGTGTCCATTGAGGCGGCATCTTACTTATCAAGTGGGGTAGACGACTTCTTGTAAGTGGACCTCCTCCAAAATATCCTCTTGAGCTCCCTCATAAAATGGTTTGAGGCGATGTCCATTGACTGTGAAAGCTTTTGTAGTAGTCTCACTTGTAACCTGCACAGCACCATAAGGAAAAATCTTAGTAACAACAAATGGACCAAGCCACCTAGATCTGAGCTTTCCGGGCATGAGTTTGAGGCGGGAGTTATAAAGGAGAACTTTTTGACCAATTTTAAATGTTTTTCTCATGATCTTCTTATCATGGAAGGCTTTAGTCTTCTCTTTATAAAGTTTGGAACTCTCATAAGCCTCCAGGCGGATCTCCTCCAATTCCTGCAACTGTAGCTTCTGCTCTATGCCTGCTTGATTTAGGTCCAAGTTACACTTTTTTACTGCCCAAAATGCACGATGCTCAATTTCCACTGGCAAGTGACATGCTTTGCCAAAAATAATCCGATAAGGAGACATCCCAATCGGAGTCTTATAGGCGGTCCTATAAGCCCATAAAGCATCTTCAAGCCTTTTGCTCCAGTCCTTTCTGTTAGGTTGAACTGTTTTCTGAAGTATCTGCTTGATCTCTCTGTTGGAAACCTCGGCTTGCCCATTAGTCTGGGGATGGTAAGGTGTACAAACTCTATGCAAAACTCCATACTTTTTCATCAAGGCTTCCATGCTTCGATTACAGAAATACGAACCCTGATCACTAATGATGGCTTTTGGGACTCCAAACCTGCAGAAAATATGTGATCTAACAAAATCCACAATAACCTTGGAATCATCATCCGAGTGGCTTTTGCCTCCACCCATTTAGATACATAATCCACAGCAAGCAGAATGTAAACAAAACCAAATGACACAGGAAAAGGACCCATAAAATCAATACCCCAAACATCAAATATTTTACAGAACAATAAAGGTTATTGGGGCATCTCATTCCTACGAGAAATATTCCCTGTTCTCTGGCATTATTCACAAGATTTACAAAACAAATATGCATCACGAAATAGAGTGGGCCAATATAATCCAGAGTCCAAAACTTTCCTAGCTACGAGTAGGTCCAAAATGTCCCCCACAAGCAGCAAGTGCATGACAAAAACTAAGAACGAGAATCAAACTCATGATCAGGAATACATCTCCTAATGACTTGATCATTACAAAATCTCCACAAATAAGGGTCATCCCACACATAATATTTTGACTCACTTTTCGGTTTATCAATCATGCCTTAGTGAAATGTGCGGTAGTGCTCTAACAACCAAGAAATTAACCAAATCTGCAAACCAAGGGATGTTACCTTGCATCTTGAAAAGTTGCTCATCAGGGAAGGCATCATGGATAGGAGAAGAATCTGCCTCTTTTTCAATCCGACTCAAGTGATCTGCCACCAGGTTCTCTGCTCCACTCTTATCTCTGATATCAATATCAAACTCCTGTAAAAGCAACATCCATCTAATCAACCTAGGCTTTGCATCGGGCTTTTTCAGGAGAAACTTTAAAGCTGCATGATCTGAAAATACAACCACTCTAGAACCAAGCAAATATGATCGAAATTTATCTAAAGCAAAAATAATTGCTAAAAGTTCCTTTTTGGTTGTAGTGTAGTTGGCTTGTGGCAAAGATCTAAAGTCCTCGAAGCATAGGAAATGACATGAGGTACTTTGCCGACTCTCTGTGCAAGGACAGCTCCCAATGCATAATTAGAGGCATCACACATGAGTTCAAATGGGAGTGTCCAATCTGGTGACTGGATGATAGGTGCACTGGTCAATGCTTGCTTTAAGTGATTGAAGGCATCCTTGCATCTCTCGGTCAAAGTGAAACTCTACATCCTTTTGTAGCAAGTTGACAAGTGGAAGGGCAATTTTGCTAAAATTCTTTATGAACCGACGATAGAAACCTGCATGACCAAGAAAAGAACGAACCTCCCGCACGCATGTGGGGTAAGATAGACATGAAATGAAATCTATTTTTGCAGGATCTACCTCAATACCCTTGCTAGATACTACATGCCCTAAAACTATACCTTGTTCTACCATGAAATGACATTTCTCAAAATTCAGGACAAGGTTAGTTTCAATGCACTTATGCAAAACCTGATCCAAACTATCCAAACATGCATCAAAGGAAGAGCCATAGACAGTAAAATCATCCATAAACACATCCATGCAACTCTCTAAAAATTCAGAGAAGATACTAATCATACACCTTTGAAAGGTTCCTGAGCGTTGCACGAGACACAATGGCATTCTCCTGTATGCAAATGTTCCAAATGGACAGGTGAAAGTGGTATTCTCTTCGTCTTTTGGGGCTATATGAATCTGGAAATAGCCCGAATATCCATCCAAGAAACAATAATGCGATTTTCCAGCCAGTCTCTCCAACATCTGATCAATGAAAGGCAATGGAAAATGATCTTTCCTAGTGGCCTGGTTAAGCCGCCTATAATCAATGCACACCCGCCAACTGTTCTGGATTCTTGTGGGAAGGAGCTCATTGTTCTGATTTACAATTACTGTGACTCCAGATTTCTTTGGAACCATTTGCACTGGGCTCACCCATTTACTGTCAGATATAGGATAAATAATACCAGCTTGCAGCAGCTTGGTCACTTCCTTCTTCACCACATCCAGAATTAGGGGATTTAGTCTCCTTTGGGGTTGCCTCACTGGCTTGGTATCTTCCTCCAATAAAATCCTATGCATACATGTGGAGGGACTAATACCAGAATGTCTGCAAGTGTCCATCCGATGGCCCGCTTATGCTTTGCCTCAAAACCTGCATTAATTTTTCTTCTTGTTCAGGTTGTAGATTCTTAGCGACAATCACTGGCAGCTTCTCACCATCTTCTAAATATGCATATTTAAGGTGGTCTGGCAAAGTCTTTAGCTCGAAGGATGGGGGATGCACAATAGAAGGCGAAGCTATTTAAAACAAGCAACTCAAAGAAAGATTAAATTCAACATAATTTTGACTCATATTTTCATATCTTCAAAGCATCAGTCAAATAATCACCGCATCATCACTCACAATGCATAAATCTCAAAGACATGTAGCACATGGTTCAAGATCACCTGACTAACACATGTATCACAAGTGACGATTTAATCCGAAAGTCAACAATATCGTGGAATTCAACATTCATATCAAAGATAAGTATCATCAACCAAAGATTTCAATCACATCAACATGAAAAACTGAATGCTCCTCAAGGGGATGTCTCATGGCATCAAAAATGTTAAATTGTACCACATCTTCACCAAATTCCATAGAAAGGGTGCCAACATACACATCTATCTTGGTTTTGGCTGTCTTGAGGAATGGTCTTCCTAGAATCAATGGAGCATGATTTGTTGAAGACTCATTTTTCATTTCCAGAATGTAGAAGTCCGCTGGGAAAATCAGCTCATTCACCCGCACTAACACATCTTCCAGCACTCTTGCAGGATGAGCAGTGGTCCTGTTTGCTAACTGAATCACTATACCAAGGGTTGTAAGGTACCAATGTTCAAAGACTTATACACTGACATAGGCATGCCATTGATAGAAGCACCCAAATCTAGCATTGCATGGCCAAATCTAGAATTGCCTATAGTGCAAGGGATTGTGAAAGTTCCAGATCTTTGCATTTCTTTGGCATGCTTGGTTGAATCATCGCAGAAATATTTCGCCCATACTGACCTTCTCGTACCTTTAAGTCTTCTCTTATGAGTACACAACTCCTTGAGGAATTTGGCATACTTGGGAATTTGCTTGATTGCATCTAGGAGGGGAATATTGATTTCCACCTTCCCGAATGTCTCTATGACTTCCTTTTCCATTTACGCTTGCGCTATCTCGCTGGATTGTGTCACTCTGTTTGGGAAGGGTAGTGGAATGTTCAAGTCCGAATTCTCTGCACATTTCTTCTCCGGGTCAGGGCATCTAGTTCATGTGAATTTTGTTGTGTCTCGATCAATCTCATCGTCGCCGCAATGGGAGCTCTGGTTGTGGCGTATAGGACCATCAATTTCTTTGCCACTTCTCAAGGTGATGGCACTTACATTGCCTCTTGGGTTACTGACTGTTTGTGAAGGCAATTGGCTTGATCCTTGGCTTTTCAATTCACTCACAGTGGTGGCCAGTTGCCCAATCTGAGTTTGCAAGTTCTGAATGGTGGCATTGACATTTTGTTGGAACTGAACATTATTTGTAGCCATCTGTTTCATCAAATCTTCTAATAATGGCTCGGATGGAGTGGTTGCTGGACTTGGCAACATGAGGGGTCTTTGCCGCACGTGGTGCACGTACACAGCTTTGTTGTTGTTTGAATGCAGGTGGTTGGTATTTGTTGCTAGGACCTACAGCTTGGTATCTAAATTGGTGCTGCTGTTGGGGTTGTTGTTGCTGACCAGAATTCTCATATCTCAAGTTAGGATGGTCCCTCCAACCAGGGTTATAAGTATTAGAAAATGGATCATATCTTGGCTGCTGGGACTGCTGATATTGAGGTCTACTAGGAAAAATGCCAGCTGCTGCAACTGACTGTTCTGGAAATGCGGAACCACCATCCTGAAGTGTGGGGCATGCATCAGTAGGATGAGATGAGCAAGAGCAAATGCCACACACCCTTGCAGGCTCTTGTACAGAACCTGGTACATGTTGTCCCACTGCTAATTGCCTCACCAAAGAAGTCAATTCATCAAGTCTGTGTTCCATTCTCTGTTGATCGACTTGAGATGATTGAACTTCATTAACTCCTCTGGTTGAGGTAAGGACTCTTGTGCCAAATTGTTGAGCATTGGCCGCCATATTTGCTATCAAATCTCTTACTGCAGTAGGGGTTTTATCCACCAATGCACCTCCAGATGCGGCATCCACCATACTTCTATCCATCGGCAGTAAGCCCTCATAGAAATATTGAATCAAGAGCTGATCACTAATTTGATGGTAGGGACAACTCGAACACGCCTTTTTGAATCTCTCCCAATACTCATGCAAGGTCTCACCAGTCATTTGCCTTATACCACAAATGTCTTTTCTAATGGCAAACAAGCTCTCGATGCGGTGGAAGAACCTCTCCAAGAATAATTTCTTCATATCATCCCAACTTGTGACGTAACCTGGTAAAGGTAGAACACCAATCCTTGGCTACATCGCAAAGAGAGAAAGGGAATGCCCTTAACTTGATATGCTCCTCGGAGATTCCATGTGGCTTCATGGTTGAACGGACCACATGGAACTCCTTTAAGTGCTTATGGGAATCTTCACCGTAAGACCATGAAACTTGGGCAACAAGTGTATCAATCCAGATTTTAACTCAAGTCAAAGATCAAGATTAGGATATTGAATGCACAAAGACCGGTAAGTTACATCGAGAGCAAAGAAGTTCTTTAAGGATCCTATTTTGCCCAAGTTATCGGCCATGATTTTAGAATCACTTAAGATCTCAAGTGCACTTTCAGATTCAATGTCACAACTAAATTCAGACTCAATTCTTTCACTTAGCCTACGAGTTCTAATCAACCTATGCAATGTTCTATCAATCTCGGGATCAAATTCAAGCAAGATATCGAGGATTAGACCTAGTCATGCATTAATCAAAACATAAAAATAAAATAAATTAAAATAAGTAAACAAGTAAAATACACTAGACAATTCTAAAAATATACCAAAATAAATCTAATTAACTAATGAAATGATTTTTAAAAATTATAGGACTTGTACAAAGATGAAAACTACACAAAAATGAAACTAAAAAATGTAATAAAAAATATTAAAAAATTAAAAACTGGTCTAAACGATGGATTTTGGAAAAACCAGGGTGACCTCACAATTAATTGTGAGTCTTGTTTATTAGGCTGTTTTCCTTCAACTGACCAAGTTTCACTCATTCTGGGTACATTTTCAATCAATACAAAATTCTTGTAAAATGACCAGTAATCACCCGTTTTCACCGAAATCCACCAAAACACAGCAACATAAAGGTTAGTGAGAGATTAGTAGTTAAATAAACTCTTAATAAGATTGAACAAAATCAGAATGATCCCAAGACAACGGCGCCAAAAATTTGACAACTGTCGAGATTATCAAATTTAAATCAATTTATAACCGATTTACCAAAACTACTTGTAGCATAAGGTAACACCGGGTCGAGCCCATAGATCATTCTAATTATGAAGTCAGATTAAGAGGTTAATAAACAGGGGGGAAAAGTTTTGCAAGATTAAACAACAAAGAACAATTAAAATCAGTAAACAAGATTGAGAAAACAACCAATCCAAGAGAATTAACAAATCTTGATTTTAATCCATCCTTGATCTTTATAAATCCGTTCAACTATCAACCAAATCTTTGGTCTTAGATCACATCAAGACGCCTCTCAATGATCCATGGATCTTCTACTAGAAACGCTTCTAAAATTTAATTAATTAAGGTTAGACAAATTAAGCATCCATCCAAAACCCAAATTAACTTAAAAACCAAGATCCAACCAAGCTAAATATTTCATCAAACACCTTTGATGCATTATTTAGCCTCTGAATTCATCTCTTGGCACATGTTAATTGCGTAATTATCATGTGCAAATCCCAATCAAATTAAGCATTAAATCAGAATTTAAACAAGAGAAGAAGAGAAAGAGAAACTTGATTAATAGATGAACGTATAACAATTAAAACAAGATCTCAAGATTAATCATCAAGCTTGTCAATATCTTGGATTGATTAAAGAAGTTTAGCTCTCCATAGCCATCACCATTGGATAACCTTCAAGAACCATACAAAAATGAAAATAACAAAGAGAGAGGAGGAGAGGAAGAGAAGAAGAGAATTCTCCAAAATGAAACACTAAAACTTTAATTATAACAACACTTATACATAAAAGCTCTACATATTACAATGATCTGCATAGCCTCCCTTTTATAGAGGGTTAAAGATACAAAATGTCAAAGGAGGCTGAGTCATGGTGGTTGGTGGAGTAGGTGGAGTAGTGGAAAATGTTGAATGACTTTTGGTGAGTAGAAAATTCTGGAGATTCTTTGTCTCCGAAATCATGCAGCTCTAAAGTCATTGCATTCGTCATTTTTGAGCCAAGTGATCTTCATGAAGATTGTAGGTCTAGATCTTAGCTTTCAAATGGCTTTGGTTTGAGTCTAATATCATTTCTATAGCTCTAGATATGTTCAAATTACTACACACTGCTCAGGCCCAGTCACAGCTCCTCTGTTCTGCCTTCCAAGCCCAATATCACCTCCAAGAAGTCTGAATCGGGAAGAGTGTTCAACATGAAAGTTGTAGATTTGAGTTTTAACTATCAACCATCAAAATTTCAGCCTATTCTACAACTTTCACTACGAGCAGTGTAATGAACAGTACACAAAGGTCATTCTGCCAGGAGCAACACTTTAGTTCTTGATTCAATGCCAATTTGAGCCATCCAAACGTGTGATTGAGTCTTTGATGTCTTCATGAAGATTGTAGAGCTCTCTATTATCTTTAAAATGACATAAGATTCACCTTAAATATCCACCTACAGCCCAAGATATGACCCAAATACAAGATTAGTGTAAGATGTAAATCATGCTAAAAAATTCAATTAAATCCATTTTGAGTTCAAAACATACAAAACACAACCAAACTTAATTTATTAAGTGCATAGAGAGTGTAAATGACTAAAAATGAAGGCTTATTAATGCATCAAATATATGAACATCAGCAGGTCCTCTTCACTAAAGACAGTAATCATCTTATTATCAACTATGAATTTTACTTTTTGGTGCAAGGTAGAAGGCACAGCTCCAGCAGAATGAATCCATGGTCGTCCTAAGAGACAACTGTAGGATGGTGTAATGTCCATCACTTGGAAGAGTATATTGAAAGTGCAGGGACCAATTTGAACTGGTATTTCAATCTCCCCCATGACTTCTCTCCTGGTCCCGTCAAATGCCCTTACTATCATCGTACTTGGTTTCATGCAAGTTCCGTCAAAAGGCAGCTTGGAAAGGGTTAATTTTGGTAACACGTTTAAGGAGGAACCATTGTCAATGAGCACTCTAGCCATTATATGCTTTTGACATTTGACAGAAATATGCAGTGCCTTGTTGTGCCCCATTCCTTCAGCTGGTATCTCATCATCAGTGAAAGTGACATAATTATCAGCAATAATGTTGCCAATAATACCACCTAACTTGTCAGGTGTAATGTCATGAGAAATATGAGCCTGATTCAGTATTTTCATCAACACTTTTCTGTGCGATTCGAAGTTCATCAATAAGGACAAAAGCGATATCCTTGCAGGGGTGCGATTCAGCCGATCTACCACTCTATATTCACTTTGCTTGATAAACTTCAAGAACTCACAAGCTTCTTCATTCGATACCTCTTTTTTGTGCTCCTTCGACTTTTTTGGCCTTTCTTTTTCTTTTGCTTCGTTCCCAATGGAAGTCTCCCCTATCTTGACTTTGCCTTTACGGTTCCCCTTTTCTTCTTCTTCTTCTTGGTCCTTTTGCAGCTCCTCAGGAGTGTAGATGCAGTTACTCCGGGTCAATCCCCCAATCCCTGATATATTAGTAACAATAGAAGTCGAACCAGACGCAACTTCTGACTGATTATTTGTGGGATTGCTTCTAAGGACCTGCACATTATAATTCCATGGCACAGCTCGGGTGTCCTTGAAGGGAAAAGGACTGGGAACTTGAATGGTGATAGGTTTCGGGCCACAAGGGGATGGCGCATATGCAGTTTCAGTATAATAGATAACTAACGGTTTGATAGCCGGATTTGCAATGGAAGGGACTAGAGAGTTTACGGCTTCCTGACCTTCTTGCAATTGTGGAATAGCACACTTATCCACCATGTTTATGCCACCATTGTCCCATAGATGACCTATTTGCACTAATTGCATATCCATTAGATCTTGGAGGATTTGTCTGAACTCACCACATTCCTCGATAGAATGCCCCACATTCCCATGGAGATTGCACATTATTTCACCTTCGTCGCCTCCTTTCTCTTCAATATGAGCTTCCATCATCCCAGATTTGTACACTCTCTTTAAAGATAACCCTCATGGGGTCTTGACATCTGTCGCTTGTCTTATGAGTGCTGGGCAGAACACCCCTCTATAGCATTTACTGTGGGATTCCCATGGTTTGGTAAAGGATTGTGACCCACACTAGGAGTATTTACCTTGAAATTCAACCACTTAGCATCTATTAGGTCTTGCACCTTAAACTTCAGCATTCTGCAATTCTTTGTGGAATGGCCTGCAGCCCCCGCATGGTAGTCGCACTTGGCATTTAGGTCAAATCCTTTAGGGTATGGGGGCTCCACTGGCTTCATCGGGCAAGGAGCCAAGAGAGAGTTACGGATGAGCTGGGGTAGCAGTTCGGTATAAGTTATAGGGATTAGGTCAAGATGTTTCCTTTCTTGGCTATATGGTGGTCTTCTTTGGTTTGTGTTTGGGTTTTGGGTCCATGGTTGAGCTTGTTGAGGCGGTAAGGTAGGGGTGTCTGGTATTGATTAGGATATGGCGTTTGGTGAGGACTCATTGGGTGGTGAGGTTGAGGATGAGGAATATGTGAAGCGTTGGCGACATGGGGGTGATACGATTGGGGATATGGAATCGGTGGAGTAGTGGGAAAGTACGGGTGGTAAGGTGCGAAAGGAGTCTGGAAGGATGGTTGATGGTTCACAGTTGTTTGGCTATATCTCTCTCAGGTGAAGTTTCTCTGGTCAAAGGTAACAGCATGGGTTTCTCCCTCTCTTTTCTTCCCCATCGGGGGCCTCTTGGCATTGAATGTTCCTGTTGAACTTTCAACGATCTTCCTACTTCTCATTCCTCCCTCAACTCTCTCTCCAATAATGACCATGTCTGAGAAATTTGATGACACACTCCCTATCATTTTGTCATAAAAGGGTGATTGCAGAGTGTCAATGAACGTAGCCACCATTTCTCTTCCGTCAATGAGGGCTCTACTTGAGCGTAGCCATTTCTCTCCACCTCGAGCATATTCCTTGAAGGTCTCAAAGATCCTTCTTAGCCATATTCTGCAATTGTAGTCTATCCTAGGTGCCATATCGATGTTATACTTATATTGCTTCAAGAAAGCGTCACCAAGTCTTTGAAACATCGTATATGGGCACGCTTAAGATGCGTGTACCACCCGAAGCCGCCCGCTTAGGTGTCTTGAAAGAAGTGGATTAACAGCTTGTCATAATGAGCATGCGAAGCCATCTTACGTATGTACATGGTTAGGTGGTTCTTTGGACAAGTAGTTCCCCTGTACTTGTCGAAATCTGGGACTTTAAACTTGGGAGGAATCACCACATTCGGGACAAGACAGAGCTCTGAGGCATCCAAAAGACCATAGCCACTTGCCCCTTCAATGGCTCGTAGTCTTTCTTCAAGAATTTCCTACTTCTCCCTGGACTGATGATTTTCCACAGGGGAATTCAACGGGTATTGTGGCATGATGGTGGGAACAGAATGTTGCCCCAGTGGGGTTCCACTGGCATGTGGTTGAGCTGCACTTAAGGAGTTTGAAGCAGGCATGCTGCTGTCCAGAGGATTGGCAGTTTGCGGTGGTACAAAACCGGGAGGGAAACCATATGGCGGGATGAAGAAAGGGTATGGGTGTTGTGTTGGCGGGGGTTCGTTGACATTTGACTGAGTGGCTTGATTTTGGGTAAGGTTCGAGGGATTTGAAGTTGGGGACACTGTTGGCATATCATTATTGGGGGAACTAGTGGCTAATGGTGGTATATAACCTAGAGCCCCTTGGTTACCCTGTGAACTGGCGACTGAAGGTTGAGTGATGCCGTTTGGGTAAATAGTGAGCGGCATCGTAATCCCTTGAGGATTAAAGCCTTGGTATTGCAGGGGGAATGCAACGAAACCAGACAGGCAATGAGGTGTGGCCAGATGTCCTTCATTTACTACTGAGGGATTCCCATTTGTGCTCCTTCTACTCTCCATAAACTGTAACATTTCCATCATCTTGGACATTTGCTCCCTAAGCTGGTTTATTTCATCTCTCAAATCTTGAGTCTGCTCTATCTCATCCATGATCTTTGCTTGGGAACGAGTCCTGTAAGGGTGTCGTGGAAGCTGTTTTCCTACTATAGTGTCTACTTTTCTGCTCGAGGAAATATGATGCGATTATTAGTATTGACTAAACCAAAATGACAAAATGCATGTATGCCAAGCACTGACTATTTATGTCGATGTTTTTTTTTTTTTGGCAGATAAATATGATTATGCATGCAGTTCCTTGTTAGCGCAGGGAACAAGTTTGCGCCCTATGAGGATACCTAGTGACCGTGGAAAGGTTCGCACAAACATTCGATAGCAAGGCAAAATCCCTACATTTAGCACTAGAGCATATCACTCATTAGGCAAAAATGTGGTTGATGGTAAATCCAAGGGAATATTCATTCCTCAATGGACACCATTCACTGGCAATGCAGACGTAGGACCAAATTCCCTATACTTTCACTCAATGACAAATCGTCTCGAGGTGGAAATATGGTTGACAATTTATTCAAGGAAGAATTCACACCTCAATGAACAATATCTTGATAAAAGGATAACAAGATTGACATTTAAAACAAAACACAGCAATGAGCATCCATTTTTATTTCAAACTTCAGAAGTACAAGATTTAGTTCCCATAAAATGTAGCACAATTACATCAACAACTTCATTTGCTTTTTTCTAAAACCCTTAGCAAGACCTCGACAATACTTCATAAAATCAGCAATCTTTGATGGTAGTCATAACCAGGGGTTTATGTGAGCCTGAATGTCTGCTTCTTCGAAATGAGTAATCAGTTGTGTGGTGTGATATCGTAAGCTATTAGATATGTCTTCAATTTTCTTTTTTCATTCCTCTTTTTTAGCCCTTTGGTCTTGTGCTATTGATTGTCACATTTCTGCATATTCTTCTTTTTGCCTCAATAATCTTTGGGCTTCAAGTCTCCACTGCTCATGGTCTCGGCCCAACTCTTGAATTTTGAGCTTCAAATACCCATTCTTTTGGTTTGCTTCCAAGAGTGCATCGTGATATTTGGTAGCTAATGCTCGCCCTTGGTCTGAGTGGCTCTTCGCCTCAGTCAGAGCTTCTTGTAAGACTTGCATTCTACGATCTTGTACCCTAGCATTCTGATAAATGTCTAATATGCATACCTTTATAGGTGTACATTGAGGTTGTTTATCTTTCTTTTAAGACTTAAGAGGTCGTTTTAGTCCATATTTTATGTGTTTTATTGAGTCTTTAAGAATATTTTCTTAATTGATATTTTTTAGATTAGTTAGTGATATTTTGATATGTTTTATGTAGTTTAGGTGCAAGCCATTGAAGCCCATTGAAGCCATTGAAGCCCAATTGGAAGCTGAAGCTCAAGTCCACGTATGGAAGCCAGCGCTTAACCCCAAGTTTGTGGCACTTAGCCTGAAGAAGCCAGAAGATTGACTGATACGTGATGCATTTCAACACATGTGGCGCTAAGTACCAGTAAGAGCGCGCTAAGCGCAATTACTCATGACGCAACAGCATAGTCAATTAATTCGCGCTCAGCATGGATAATTTTGCGCTAAGCGCTGATGCGTCTGGAAGAAATCCCAAAAATAGGATATTGCGCATTTGTTTAGGGGGATTGATTCATTCATTCGGCAGAGGAGATTCGGGAGGAAAGATTGAGAGCTTCTGGACGTGGCTGGGAGCCAAGAGCATCAATGGAGTTTTCATAATCTTTCATCTCCATTTCTTTTTATTATATCACCTTGATCATGTCTAGCTAATCATCCATTTGTTGGGGTTAGATGTATCTATTTCTGAATCTCTTATGTATTTGATTTGATCATCCAATATTTTCCTCTACTTCTTTATGAGTGCTTAATTTCTATGCTTAATGCTTGTTGTGACTTGATTATCCATGGCTTGATGTTTGATTTGGTAAACAATTGGAAAATTGATGCTAGGTCTAGATCTGAAATTAATCACCTAATAGGTCTTGAATCTAGGAATGGGTCTTGATCTATTAGTTATCTTTTAATCCTTAATCTTAATGCAAATTCACTTCTTAAGTCACCTAAGGAATTAGGACTTAATTAGGGGGTTTAGGCTCTTTTCATCTAAGGAATTAGGATTTGAGTAAATAGTGGATTGATTTTCATAATTGAAGTTAGAGATATTATTGTTTGTCATGTCATTGTATTTGGGAAAGAATTAGTGAGTCTAACCCTAGCATTTTATCTTAATCGAATTCAATTTCATTTGTGCACACCAAGTGTTTGTGAAAATTACAAAAAGACTTATTTCTTTTAATTTCTGATTTCATCAATTTTTGTTTGAGCTCCCTTCTTTCCAAACCCATCGTTTAGATAGTGATTGTTGTGTTATGTGCTAGTATTTGTCACGATCCTCGTTGGGAACGACAACCCACTCATCTCTTTATTACTTGCATGACTTGGTATACTTGCCAAAGTCTTCTTAACAAGTTTTTGGCGCCGTTGCCGGGGATCGGTGTTTCAATATTAGCATAATCATTTCAGTTACTAATCTAGACACAAATTTATTTTTCTGTTCTATTCTTTTTGCTTTTAGTAATCTCATTGTGTGTTAATCAATTTTTCTAGCTTGTGTTGTTTATGCGAGGTAAAACTCCAGCCGATCAACTTCTTTACGATCCGGAAGTAGAGAAAACAGCTAGGAAGAATCGGGGTCAAACAAGGAAGAACAAGTTGTTAGCCAAGACTACACAACAACAACAACAACAAGCTCCATCTTCCACTTTGGTCTAACAAGTGGAGGAAGAGATGGCTGGCAATGGTGATAGAGCTCGGAGGATACTTGGGGATTATGCCAACACTAATGCAAACTGACATACCTCTAGCATAGTACCTCCTCCGGTCACTGCCAACAATTTTGAGATCAAGCCTGCTCTCTTGAACATTATGCAACAAAATCAGTTCGCAGGGATGGAAAAGGAAGATCCAAATACTCATATCTCTAATTTCATTGAGCTATATGATACGGTGAAGATCAATGGTGCCACTGAGGATGCAATCCGCTTAAGGTTGTTCCCTTTCTCTCTTAGAGATAGAGCTAGAGCTTGGCTCCAATCTCAACCAAGAGGGAGCATTGCTACATGGGATGACTTAGAAACCAAGTTTCTAGCAAGATTCTTTCCTGCATCTAGATTTGTGAAGACACGGGGTGATATCACAAGTTATGTTCAACAAGAGGGAGAGACTCTTCATGACACATGGGAGAGGTTTAAAGAATTACTCAGAAGATGCCTAAATCATGGATTTGATGATCTTATCCATATGCAAACATTTTGCAATGGATTGAGATCGTCAACCAAGCTTATGTTGGATGCCTCAGCTGGAGGTTCTATGAACACCAAGACACCAGAGGAAGCATTGAGATTGATAGAAGCTATAGCATCTAATGATTACTTGATGCACTATGATCGAGGCACCAACTTAAAAAGGGGAGTGTTGGAGTTGGATTCAAAGGATGCTATTTTGGCTTAAAATAAGTTATTGATTCAGCAACTTGAGGCCATTAACAAGCAACTTATGCAGCTTCCACAGCAAATTCAAGTCATGCAAAGCACCAATATGCCGCAACAACAAGTAATGAAATGTGATTTTTGTGGAGGTGATCATGACAATGGAAATTGTGAGGCTACCCCTAATTCTTTTGAGGAAGCCAATTATATGGGGAACTATGGGAGACAAGGAAACTTTCCTTATTCCAACACCTACAATCAAGGGTGGAGGAATCACCCGAACTTTGGGTGAAAACAAGATGTTAGGTCACCAAGTAAACCTCCAACCACACAACCACCTCAGGACCGGACTTCTGCTTTGGAAAACACTCTCAATCAATTCATGCAAATGTCTATGTCCAACCAGAAAAACATAGATGCTTCCATCAAGAACTTGGAGATTCAAGTTGGACAAATTGCAAAGCAATTGGCAGAACAATCAGGAGGGAGTTTTTCAGGTAACACTCAAAATAATCCCAAAGAGCATTGTAAAGCTATTACATTGAGGAGTGGTAAAATCCTTGAGAATGTGTGTTGTGAGCCTTTGACTGAAAAAGAGAGAGATATTGAAAAAAATGAGTCAAGTGATAAAACAAAAGGCAAGACAAATGAGAAAAATGGCAAAGAGATTGAGAGGAAGAAACCGAAAAAGAAAAAGAAAATGAGAAAAGAGAAAAGTTAGTGGATGAGAGTCTATATTGAGGAAGAGCAAAAGTCAACTTTTGAAAGATGGAGGTGCACCTCAAGAGATTCCATCATATGTTAAAGTGCCATACCCGCACCCAACCAAGAAAAAAGAGAAGGAAGAACAATTTGCTCGCTTTCTTGACATATTCAAGCGGTTGCAAATCAACATTCCTTTTGCTGAGGCCCTTGAGCAAATGCCAATCTATGCCAAGTTCATGAAGGAACTTCTCACAAAGAAGAGAAGGTTTAAAGAGGATGAGACCGTTGCCTTGACGGAAGAATGTAGTGCAATCCTTCAAAGGAAGCTGCCTCCAAAACTTAAAGACCCTGGAAGCTTTACAATTCCTTGCACAATTGGAAGCATTTCTATTGGTAAGGCTTTATGTGATTTGGGGGCAAGTATCAATTTGATGCCACTCTCAATCTTGAACAAGCTTGGTGGTGGTGAGGTGAAACCAACAAGGATGGCACTACAACTTGCGGATAGATCAATCAAGCGACCTTATGGCATCATGGAAGATGTTCTTGTGAAGGTTGATAAGTTCATCTTCCTGGTAGATTTTGTGATCTTAAACATGGAAGAGGATGTTGAAGTACCTCTTATCTTGGGGAGACCATTTTTAGCAACAGGCCGGGTTTTGATTGATGTGCAACAAGGGCAGCTTATGTTGAGAGTGCAAGATGAAAAAGTGATTTTTAATGTTTTTGAAGCAATGCAATACCCGGATGATAAGGAAACTTCTTATCGGGTAGATTTGATTGATACTACAGTTGCAGAATCTATTCAGCACAATACTCCAACTTCACCTCTTAAAAGAGTGATTGTGAATGCTATTGAGAATCATGATGAGGTAGATGATGAAATCATTGAGGAATGCTTGTAGTATCTAGAAGCAAATCAAGCAAAAAGTGCTATCAGTAAGATGAAAGAAGAGCTGAGGAATGACAAGGTGGAGAAAAAAGCAAAACTAGAGTTGAAACCCTTACCATCTCACTTGAAATATGCCTTCCTTGACGATCAAGATGCAAATCCAGTGATAATCAGCAGTTCTTTATCAAAACTTGAAGAAGAGAAGCTTGTAAGGGTACTCCGAGAGCACCAAACTGCAATTGGATGGACTATTTCTGATTTAAAAGGAATAAGTCCAGCTTTTTGTATACATAAGATCAAACTCGAGGAGGAATTCAAGCCGGTGGTGCAGCCGCAAAGAAGGTTAAATCCCACAATGAAAGAGGTAGTGAGAAATGAGGTGCTGAAACTCCTTGAAGCCAGAATGATTTATCCCATTTCGAGATAGTGCTTGGGTGAGTCCTGTTCAGGTTGTCCCTAAAAAGGGAGGTATGACTGTGGTGATGAATGACAAGAATGAATTAATTCCCACTAGAGCAGTCACCGATTGGCGTATGTGCATCGACTACCGGAAGCTCAACCAAGCTACCCGAAAGGATCATTTTCCTCTTCCATTCATGGACCAGATGCTTGAGAGATTATCTGGACAAGCCTATTATTGCTTCCTTGATGGCTATTCCGGTTATAATCAAATTACAGTCAATCCTGAAGACCAAGAGAAGACAGCATTTACCTGTCCCTATGGAGTTTTTGCATATAGACGGATGCCCTTCGGTCTTTGCAATGCTCCCGCTACTTTCCAGAGGTGTATGCTTTCCATCTTTGCTGATATGATTGAAAAGTATATAGAGGTCTTTATGGATGATTTCTCTGTTTTTGGTACTTCATTTGATCATTGTTTGTCTAACCTTGCTAATGTTCTTAGAAGATGCATAGAAACCAATTTAGTCTTAAATTGGGAGAAATGTCACTTCATGGTGCAGGAAGGCATTGTACTTGGCCATAAGATTTCAGCCAGCGGTATAGAGGTAGATCAGGCTAAGATTGAAGTGATAGCAAAGCTACCTCCACCATTGAATGTGAAGGGCGTGAGAAGTTTTCTGGGCCATGCTGGCTTCTACAGAAGATTCATCAAGGATTTTTCAAAAATTGCAAAACCATTGTGCAATCTTCTCATTAAGAGTTCTTCTTTTGATTTTGATAATGAGTGTTTGCATGCTTTTAATTGTTTGAAAGATAAATTGATTTCTGCTCCTGTTATTGTAGCCCCTGATTGGGAGTTACCCTTTGAACTCATGTGTGATGCAAGTGACTATGCAGTAGGAGCTGTATTAGGGCAAATAAGGAATAAAATTTTTCATGCAATATATTATGCAAGCAAGGTTCTTAATGAGAATCAAATTCATTATGCTACAACTGAAAAGGAATTGCTTGCCATAGTATTTACCTTGGAGAAATTTCATTCCTATTTGATTGGATCTAAGATTACTGTGTTCACTGATCATGCAGCAATTAAATATTTACTAACCAAGGGAGAATCAAAACCTAGACTGATTAGGTGGATTTTATTGTTGCAGGAATTTGATCTTGAAATTAAAGACAAGAAGGGAAGTGAAAATGTGGTGGCAGACCATCTTTCAAGGCTAGTGAATGAGGAAATCACAGCCAAAGAACAAGAGCTTAGGGATGAATTTCTAGATGAAGCACTACTGATGGTGCAAGAGAGACCGTGGTTTGTTGATATGGCTAACTTTAAAGTTACAAAGGTTATACCAGAAGATTTCACATGGCAACAGAAAAAGAAATTCTTTCGGGATGCCCAATATTATATTTGGGATAACCCCTTTCTTTTCAAAATTGGCCCTGATGGACTTCTTAGGAGGTGTGTGTCACAAGATAAGGGGCAGAAGATACTTTGGCATTGCTATGATTCCCCTTGTGGAGGGCATTTTGATGGTGAACGTATTGCTGTTAAGGTACTTCAATCGGGGTTCTATTGGCCATCCATATTTAAAGATGCATACAACTATGTGAAGGGTTGTGACAAATGCCAAAGGACCGACAATATCTCAAAGAGAAGTGAAATGCCTTTGAATCCCATTCTGGAGGTTGAATTATTTGACTGCTGGGGCATTGATTTTATGGGGCCATTCCATTCGTCTTATTCAAACCAGTACATATTAGTGGTTGTTGACTATGTTTCAAAATGGGTTGAAGCCATGGCCACTCCTGCAAATGATTCTCAAACAGTGCTTAAATTCATCAAAAAGAACATCTTCTCTAGATTTGGAGTTCCCAGAGTGTTGATCAGTGATGGGGGCACTCACTTCTGTAACAACCAGCTACAAAATATTCTCTCCAAGTATGATGTCCGACACAAAGTGGCAACTCCCTATCACCCACAATGCAATGGCCAAGTGGAGGTATCAAATAGGGAGATAAAAAGAATCTTGGAGAAGACAGTTGGTCATTCAAGGAAGGACTGGGCAAAGAAGTTGGATGATGTTCTTTGGGCATATAGGACAGCCTATAAAACTCCTTTAGGTTTGTCACCGTATCAGCTGGTTTATGGTAAGTTTTGCCATTTGCCAGTTGAGCTGGAGCACAAGGCGTTTTGGGCCTTAAAATTCTTGAATTTTGATCATACTTTGAGTGGAGAAAAAAGAGTTAATCAGCTGCATGAACTTGATGAAATATGTGTGCACGCATATGAGAATATGGGGATATACAAACAGAAGATGAAGGTCTACCATGACAAGTACATTTCACAGAGAAAATTTTATCCGGGACAACAAGTGTTGTTGTTTAATTCCAGGCTGAAGTTATTCCCGGGAAAATTGAAGTCTAAATGGTCAGGACCATTCACTGTTAAGGAGGTGACATCCTACGGAGCAATAGAAGTGGAGGATCTAGCTTCTAAAAGGACTTTCAGGGTCAATGGACAGAGACTGAAACCTTATCTTGGTGGGAAAGTAGAAAGAGCAAAGGTTGCTCTTATTTTGCATGAACCATAAAATTTACAAGGCGTCGAGCTAACGACGTTAAACTAGCGCTTACTGGGAGGCAACCCAGGATTTCTATCCCTTTTTGTGTTATTTTTGTTGTTTAGATAGGTTATTTTATTTTAGTTTTGCATGCTTTCTCTAGGAGCTTTCATGATTGAATTCCCATGTTTAAGTGTTGTTTTGGGGTTTTGGGTGAGTTTGAGAGAAATGCATGAGTTTGGGGGATTATTCTGATGGTTTTGAAATACTGCTATTTTTGCATGTGGCGCTCAGCGCCAAAATAGGGGGCTTAGCGCCACCTACGAGCTGGAATAAGTTAGCTCTCTGATGCGCTGGGGCTTAGCCCCATTTTCTTGCGCTTAGCCCCATTTCTCAGTGTTCTTTCTGCTAAATTGGTGCTCAGCTCCAAAATAGGGGGCTTAGTGCCACTCACGAGCTGGAATCAGTCAGCTCTCTGATTCTCTAGGGCTTAGCCCCATTTGAAGGCGCTTAGCGCCGTTTCTCAGTGCTCTGTCTGTGGCACCTGCGCTCAGCGCCAAGTTTGTGCGCTTAGTGCCACTTGCGAACCAAAATTAACCCATTCTCTGATGCTATGACGCTTAGCCCCATCTTAAGGCGCTTAGCGCCATTTCTCAGTGGCTTGGCTGAAGCATTCAGGCTTAGCCTCAATCATGTGGAGCTTAGCGCCACACTCTAAAAAAAAAAATCTTATTAATTGGCGCTAAGCGCAAATTTTATTGCGCTAAGCGCTGATCCTCGTACAGAGCGGCGTCAGCTGCCCCATTTCCCTTTTCACTTTCCCCACATCCCCATTTCCCATTCACTTTCACTTCCACCGCCCCTCTCGCTCTCCTTCTTTCCCTCTCCTCTCCTCTCCTCCTCCTCTCATTCTCCATTTCTCCTCTTCTTTGCACGTTTCCTTTCTCTCTCTCTCTCTCCTTCTACCCCTTTCTTCTTCTTCATTTTCGTACCCATACCCACACCCACGTCCTCACACTCATTTTCATTTTCATTTCCACACCCCCACCTACCCTCACTTCTCTGCATCCTCACTCACGTCCGGTAAGTTTTATTTCTTTATTTTTTTTCCTTTATTTCGTTGAGTCAATGCTTAACCGCTCTGAAATTGGTTCTTTGTTTAATCGATATTTTTATTTTTATTTTATTTTATTTTTCTTTCTTTTATTTCATTTTCTTTTCTTTTCTTTATTTTCTTTGTTTTTGTTATTTGATTCCAACCGTGCTCTCTGCCTATTAATTGGAACTTGGCACTTTCATTAAGTTTGGGGGAGTTACGTTTTTCCTGGTGATTTGGGGTTTAGGGCTTCTCTGTCTTTATGATGCTTCTCTGATTGAGTTGCTATTTTTGGCAGTTCTGCGTAGGGAAATACTGTTGATCCCATTTGATTTATTTATCTGTGCTTATTTGTGGGCATGCTTCTCTGTTGATTTGGGATTTTGGAAATTCTGCCTATGGGGAGCAAGGGGTTTGCCTGTTTATATATGTGTATATGGCTCTATAGGTTGCTTAAATCATTTGAGCACGGATTTGGGCATGCTTTTCTTTGCATTTGTGATTGAAGCATCCGTGACTGCATTTTCCCCTGTTTATTTAAAGCATTTGCATCTAGATTTTGTGGTGTTCTGTGTTCTTGATTTTTCAAGTGGTACAGTGCTGAGCATAGCTATTTAATTGTTTCAGTCATGGCTCCACCTTCAAAGCTTACCTCCAAGAAAAGAAAAGGATCTTCCTCTTACGATGCTGACAAGTTTCTATCTCTTAAGCACCAACAAAGGTATAAGGACATTAAGAATAGGAACCTTCTGACTGAGCGAAAGGTTATCCTTGCTGCTGGTGAATATGAAGAATTTCAAACTGAGTTGAGGAGACGCGGTTGGCTCAAGCTGTCCACTTACCCTGAAGCAGCTAATGTAGCCATTGTACGGGAGTTCTATGCCAATGCCATTACTGTAGAGGAAGGTTTCCCACAGCACAGGAGTTATGTATGTGGCAAGGCCATTAAATTTGATGCCCAAGCAATAAATCAGTTTTTGGGAACTCCCACTCCTTGGGCCTCATTGGATTGTGGGTACACTGATTGGAAGAATCGGAACAAGGACTACCAACAGGTTTTAGACACTATTTGTCGGCCTGGGGCTGAGTATATCAATAGTCGATCAGGGCAAAAGCAGAAAATCCTCCGAGGTGACTTAACTCAGCTGGCCCAAATTTGGATGACGTTCCTGCATTCTAACATTTCACCATGCTCACATACTTCTGATATTATCGAAAGAAGATCTCTCATGCTTTATGCCATCATGGCTGGTCTAACAATGGACTTGGGGGAGATCATTTCTTTTGAGATTCAGAAGGCTGCTGATACTGTGGGGGTTGGCCAGCTTGGTCATCCATCTCTGATTACTGAATTGTATAGAGCTGCTGGTGTTGATGTATCTCAGGGTGCCAAGATTAAGCCCAGGCTCCCAATTACTGCCAAGTTCATCCAGAAAAATTGTATGGGCAGTGATGCACCTGTTTCATCTAGACCGACTCCTCCTGCTCCCCGATCACTCTCCACACGTGTAGATGCCTTGGAATCATCCCATAGCCTGCTTCACCACAAGCTAGATGCTCTTCACAGATCAGATATGATGATGTGGAATATGATGCGAGACTTATCTGCTCATTTGCCTAGTCCACCTGAGGGGTCATTCCACTTTCCATCTGCTAGTGAGATGGATTCATATGTTGCGTGGCCAGAACATCCTGGGGACCAGGATGCTTTTCAAGAGGGGGATGAGCTAGCAGATGAGGAGGATGAAGAGGAGTAGAGCTTGAAGAACTTTGATTTGATTTTGCTTGATTTGATTTTGAGAATAATTGTTAATGTTTTACTGTGAAGACTTTATGACTTTGTCATTATTTTATTGTGTAGACATGGTTATTTTGTTTAGATTTTATTATTCTGTGTTTAGACATCATTATGGGTAAAACTTTGTTCATTTGAATTTTTGTTTGTGTTTATTGAATTTTTATGTGCTGTTTGGTATTTTAGTTACGATAGAATAATTCAGTATGTTGGTTGAGTTAAAAAAAATTAATATTTGAGTGTGATTTTAATTGGTTCATTTTCATTCATGGATTTTGATAGAATGCTACCTAAGAGGACCACACCAAATTTAGTTCATTATATGAACAAAGATATGGTGAAAGAAGGTCTTGAAATTGCAAGAACTAATCAAAATCAGAATTGGACTTTGGAGGGTACAAAGAATTCTTGCAACCACTGATGGACTTGTGCAAAAAGGAGAAGGAGTGGGTGTTTCCTCCTCAAGAGGTGGAAGAAGAAAAGCAAACTTCCCAAGTGCAGAAAGAGGAAAAAGAAGACACAAAGAAGGGGAAGAAAGTGAAGGCGTGCAAGAAAAAGATTGGAGAGGGTTCCTCTAGGAACCCTTGAGCTAAATTTCTCTTCACTTTGCTTGAATTTAATTTTGAATGAATAAATGTTACCATGTTCTTTCTGTTATTTTTGTCAAAGTATCTTGTGTTTATGTGGTGTGTAAAAAAAAAAAGTTTTGAGATTATCACTCTTAGCAATTTCATTGTAGTACATTTCTTCCATGTTGTTTCTCTTCCATTGAAGTTGACATTTGTGGTTGCTGTGCTTCTGTGATTTTGTTTTCATAAGGATATCATAGCTTTGATGTTTGGTTTGAACTTTTGTGACTAATGACTATGGCAAGGAAATCTGGAAAATTCAATGGAAATATTCAGCTTTACCTGTGTGAGTTCTTTGGGTCTTTGATGATAAATTCTTTGTGAGTGGCACCATTGGAACTTATACTCTTGATTTTACTTGAATCTGATTTGAATTCAAAATTCACTTGCATGTCATAGAAATGATCAGGGCACTTCTTTTCTACTAGTCATTCTGACTAAAAAGCTTACCTAAATATTTTTTATCCTTTGTGATACCCCATTGAGCTGAAAGACAATGATTAATTTTTGTGGATAAACCATATGCCAAAAAAATGAAAAACAATGTTCTACCTACACCTTTTTGGATAAGAGAATATTTTCTTGTATTTGGGTTTAACATAAGTTTGGGGGAGTATAAAAAAAAGTGAAAGTAAAAAAAAATGAAAAAAAAATGGCAAAGAAGAAATTCGAAAAAAATATATATATATATATATATATATATATATATATATATATATATATATATATATATATATATATATATATATATTAATGCAGATTTAAAAGTATAAAAAAAGTAAATAAATAGAATGTCAAAGAAAAAATTCTTTTATTCTCTTTGATGATTAGCTTGCTTATCTTTCATCACTTTTCCTTTGACCTAACCAAGTTACATCCCAAGTAAAGACCCTTGTGACTATGCATGCATGTGAATTGTGTAAGTAGAATTAAGATGAAAGGCAAAATTGAAGTTGTAGGGTTTTAATATGTGGTTTTGAGAGGAACACACACTCCATACACTAGAGTGATTGAGGGAAACAGCTACATCTTGTGAGGAGCTGAGTTTCCATTGTTTTGACTGTATTGTTGATGCCATGATTATTGCTCTTTCAAGAGTGAAAATAACTGTACATTTTTGCTATGACTTCTTCTGTGTGAGCAAATTCCGGATGCAAGTTCGCTATGGATGGAATCTTCTTTGTGAGTTTTTCATCAGTGGAGTTTGTATTACTTTGTCTTGTTGAGTTGTGATGGATCTCATTTTCTTTTGAATTTCATTCTTTTGTTAGTTAACTTGTGTGTGAGTTGTTTTTCTTTATTTTTGAGTTTACTTTTGCTTGAGGATAAGCAAAGTCTTAAGTTTGGGGGAATTTGATAAATGTCTAATATGCATACCTTTATAGGTGTACATTAAGGTTGTTTATCTTTCTTTTAAGACTTGAGAGGTCGTTTTAGTCCATGTTTTATGTGTTTTATTGAGTCTTTAAGAATATTTTCTTAATTGATATTTTTTAGATTAGTTAGTGATGTTTTGATGTGTTTTATGTAGTTTGGGTGCAAGCCATTGAAGCCCATTGAAGCCATTGAAGCCCAATTGAAAGCTGAAGCTCAAGTCCACGTATGGAAGCCAGCGCTTAGCCCCAAGTTTGTGGCGCTTAGCCTGAAGAAGCCAGAAGATTGATTGATACGTGATGCATTTCAGCACATGTGGCGCTAAGCGCCAGTAAGAGCGCGCTAAGCACAACTACTCATGACGCAATAGCATAGTCAATTAATTCACGCTCAGTGTGGATAATTTTGTGCTAAGCGCTAATGCATCTGGAAGAAATCCCAAAAATAGGATATTGCGCATTTGTTTAGGGGGATTGATTCATTCATTCGGTAGAGGAGATTCGGGAGGAAAGATTGAGAGCTTCTGGACGTGGCTGGGAGCCAAGAGCATCAATGGAGTTTTCATCATCTTTCATCTCTATTTCTTTTTATTGTATCACCTTGATCATGTCTAGCTAATCATCCATTTGTTGGGGTTAGATGTATCTATTTCTGAATCTCTTATGTATTTGATTTAATCATCCAATATTTTCCTCTACTTCTTTATGAGTGCTTAATTTCTATGCTTAATGCTTGTTGTGGCTTGATTATCCATGGCTTGATGTTTGATTTGGTAAACAATTGGAAAATTGATACTAGGTCTAGATCTGAAATTAATCACCTAATAGGTCTTGAATCTAGGAATGGGTCTTGATCTATTAGTTATCTTTTAATCTTTAATCTTAATGCAAATTCACTTCTTAAGTCACCTAAGGAATTAGGACTTAATTAAGGGGTTTAGGCTCTTTTCATCTAAGGAATTAGGATTTAAGTAAATAGTGGATTGATTTTCATAATTGAAGTTAAAGATATTATTGTTTGTCATGTCATTGTATTTGGGAAAGAATTAGTGAGTCTAACCCCAGCATTTTATCTTAATCAAATTCAATTTCATTTGTGCACACCAAGTGTTTGTGAAAATTACAAAAAGACTTATTTCTTTTAATTTCTGATTTCATCAATTTTTGTTTGAGCTCCCTTCTTTCCAAACCCATCGTTTAGATAGTGATTGTTGTGTTATGTGCTAGTATTTGTTACGATCCTTGTTGGGAACGACTACCCACTCATCTCTTTATTACTTGCATGACTTAGTATACTTGCCAAAGTCTTCTTAACACATTCGCCTCCAACTTTCCTTTCTCTTGCAAAACCAACGCCATTGTCTCTTCCTGAGCACTTATCTTTGCTCGTAATTCATGAACTTCTGTTGTGGTCTTTTCAAATTCTATCTTCTTTCCTTTCCTTGCCCTTTTTGCTCAGCTTGGGGTCCCAGCCATATCTGCACACATCTTTTAGATATTCAACTTCATCAGCTAGCTTCTAGCATCGACCCTGGTGGATGACTACTTTTAACTCAGCGGCTTCTTTTCCTTGTTCCAAGACTTTCATTTGTGCTTTCAGTCTTTCAATCTCGGTGGCCATTTGAGGTATGATTTGAGGATGACCCTTATCATCCGAAAATGTCTGGGGATACTATTCTGTACCCTTCTTGCCTCTCTCCATTGCAAGTATTCAGGGGTACAAACCACCACATGCTTCCCTAATTCCTTTGTTCCTGCCATATGAATATTCTTCCAAGCATCTTTAATCTTTTTTTCTTGTTTAGTAGTGCTTCCATCTTGCTGGTATAAGAAGCTGAATCCTTCAAGTTGCTTTTCGTTGGGCATATATTGAGTCCATCGGAGTTACCTAAGCACAAGGATTGGCGCGTATGATACACCACCTCTAGGGCTTATCAAAGGAACATTAGGAAAGTCACCACAGCTGAAAACTATCTCTTCTCCATGATACCACGGGCATACCCATTTAAAAGAATCTGGCCCCATCCTCACAAACTCATTCTTCCATTCATAAGCTTTTTGTGGCTTCACTGGTATACGACCAAAATTCCTCAACGGGTCAGGTAGGAGTCCCAGGTGATTCTGTACATCCATATGCGTCATGATCCAAACGTACAACATATGTGTACAGCATCGAATCTTTCCACCACCCTTTTGATGACAGATTTCCATTGTCAAGAAAGTATCAGCAAGAATAGCAGGGACTGGATTTGCTTTATACTTCTCAAACTTGAAGAATACATCCATTGCTGCTTGATCTACCACATCTGAGGTAAATGGGAATAACACTAACCCAAAGATCGTTAAGGCCAGTGTTTTGTTGAAGAAGTCCCACTTTCCTTGTTGTGCTAGATATTGAAGATGTGCTTCTAGGTAACTTTTCTTCAAGCCTTCTGTTCCTCCCTTCTTTTCCATGCCCAATTGACTTGTTGGAGCCCCTATCAATTCTGCTATCTTCCCTACTGATACATAATACCCTCCATAAAGATAAACATTTGGGTGCTTGTTCATTGGAAGCCTCAACATGATTGCATATTCCTCTATGGTTGGTGTAATGTCCAAGTTAGGTAGCTCAAAACATTTGAGAGAATGGTTCCAAAATTGAGTAAGGCCACTCAAGACGGGCTCCTCAACTGTAATGCGCAGCAAATCCAGAATCTGCTCATAACTGCTTGAGAACTCTGATCGAGCCTTAGGGGTCATTTGTTGAGTAACGTCCCTCATATACCTCAGATCACTGCCATTTACTGTAACCCTTATACTCCTCTTGAGGTCGATTGCATTGCTAGAGTTCTATCCTTGATATGTTTCTTCCATTCCTTGCTATTGACGAGTACTAACCTTTCCACTTTGCCAAGAAAACTCACCCTAAAAAGGAAGTAATGAAGGGAACATGTAAGCAAAACAAAAAGGAGAATCCACCCTAAGGATACCTCTTGTCGAGGTAACTCTAAAGAAAATGTATTAACAGTCTAAATGGAGAAGCCCTCACAGGGTCGTAAACCTAAAGGGTGCCTAGTCTCCTTTTTTCTTCTAAATGCTGAGACTGTTATGAAAATGCAAGACGATGTGTATTTTGTTCTGCTGACAAATTTTTTTATGAAAATGCAAGAACGAATGAAAATGCAAGCCATGAAAGTGCAAGAAGATGTATATTTTTTATTTATTTAAAAGAAAATGATAAGGAAAAACATGAGAGATAGATGGATAATGAATAATGAAAAAGAAAAAAAAAAGCTAGGAAAGAAAATGCAATATCATGTATCTTTTTTTTTTCTTTTTTTTTGTTGAAATTTTTTTTTAACCAAAAGGATGCATGGATGAATGACATGAGGAATAGATGGATAATGAATAAAGAAAAAGAAAAAAAAGAAAAGCTAGGAATGAAAATGTAATATTATGTATCTTTTTTCCTTTTTTGTTGATTTTTTTTTAAAACCAAAAGGAATGCATAGATGAATGACATGAGGAAAAGATAAAGAAAAAGTATGCTCCATTTGTGTCCTAATCAGGTGTAACCTAAGGAGATGGATGACTCTAAATTTTTTATGTCATTATGTTCAATCTACTAGTGCAAGGTTTTTAGGACAGATCTATCTTCTAAAAAGTCATAGTCCCCAGATTGCCCCCATCTCGAAAGATAAGGACCCAATTCATGAATTAATCACAAGTAGGGATAAACCCTCTCAATATGACTAGTCCATGATATTGGTAACAATCTGAGTGGTGTCTCGACAAATGTCAAGTGAGCATAAAGCTCCTCAATAACAAAAGTCGAGACCCCTCCTACTCCTCGGGTTCGCACAGACTCGAGTATAGAGCCCAAAAAGTGTGTGAGATAAGTGATAGTGACGCGTGTGAAGGAGCATACAAACCTGTACAAAAACTTAAAAGACAAAAATACCCCAACCTGCAAAACATATATACAACAGCCAACTAACAATTATCTACCCTAGGGTTTTAACAATTAAGTACAAAATATATATACAAGCCACAATATACATGAAATAATCCTATCAGATATTTACATAAAAGTACTAAATAAAATACATTTACAAACAAATAAGAAAACAAAAACAAAGACAAAAAGGGTAAAATAAACAAATAAAAGATTATTAAAAATTTGCACAACTAACAACAACAGGCCTGACTCTCTAATATCCCCAGTGGAGTCGCCAGCTGTTGCAACCGGGATCGCGACGGGACGACCGAAAAAGATTAGGTTTTGAAAATCAATGGAGTCGCCACCAATGTTTATTTAAATTGGGAAAATATTAGAAAAACCCTTTAATCAGGAAAACTGGTCTTTTTGAAAATGAGTTTGGATTCGGGAGTCGATTACAGGTAGGGAAGGTATTAACACTCTACATTGCCCGTCCTAAGAATGGTACCTTAAGTTAGTTGTGTAAATTTTAATAATCTCAAATATATTTATTTTTACCCCTTTTTAGAAAAAGACCTTGTAACTAATTTTTTTATTTTTTATTTTCTTATTTTTATTTTTTATTTTATTTTAAAAAGAGAAAAGAAAGAAACGAAAATAACCAAATTGTGAAAATTTAATTTTTGGCTTGACAGAAATGGATTTATGCTCTACGTATCTCTTGGTGCAATGGAGAACTTAAAGTCACGTAGTTCTTTAGAAATGATTGTGAGTTGATTGATTTTAAAGAAAACATTTTTTAAAAAGAAATTTTGTTTGAAAGCAAATACATTCTTGCACGGGGTTCAAGTTAGCATCAGGCTACTCAATAAACCCTTATGATTCAAATGACAATGAAGATAGCATCCACTATTCAATCACCATCATTGATCATTGCATTAATTAAAATTTTTTATTTGTATCATTCATTTTCATTTTCATTTTTTTAAAGAATCCAAAAAAGACAAACAAATAAACACAATTTTTCATGGGCCAAATAAATAAGAACAAACAAGATTAAGTATATGCATCACAATACCACTTAAAACAAATTTTATTTTTATCTTTAGCAATTTTCTGATTTTCTCTATTTTCTTATTTATTTTTTTATTTTTTTATCCCTTTTCATTATTTTCATTTTTTATCAAGCTTAACAAATTACTTGTAAACTATCTAATTAAAAACTTTAACCCAAATAAATCTAGCCCAAAAACAATAGAAAAAAAAAAGAAAAGAAAACTCAAGCCCAAACAAACTCCCACCTAAATAAAAGAAAAGCCCAGGAGGAAAAAAAAATTAAACAAACACACAAAAAAAACAAAAGAAAAAAAAGTGCTTTAAACTTTGCAGCAGAACCACTTCTGTATTTCAAACAAAACAAATACTCAAGCATCAGACTCTGAAACTCAAGAGCCAAAGTGACGAACCAGAGAGGAAGAGATTTGGGGCTTGAGTGACGGAGTAGCGAGTCCGGTGGCCTGGTTCTGGCGAGCTCAGGTTGCGGTGTGGCCGGATCTGGTGCGCATGGAGCGGCTGCTGGTTCAGGCGGAACAAGAGTGGCGTGCGGATCACGATGCAGGTGGAGCGACTGCTGGCACGGGGTCGAGCTACCCGGTTCGTGCGGTGGAACGGAAACGGCGCGGGGTCGAGCTACCGGGTTCGTGCGGTGGAGCAGAAACGGTGCGGGGTCGATGGCGAAGTCGTGACGCGGTTCGAGCGACTCGGACGGTGGCTCCGTTCCGGTCTGATGCGGTCTAGGGCTGGTGGCGTCGGATCTGGGCTGAGGTGGTGCGCGGTGGGCGATGCGACTCACGACTTTGCGGCGGAGGCAAGGAATCGTACGGGTGGCGCTCCCGATGGCAGATCTGTGATGCCGTTCATGGTTCAGTGGGGTGGCTCCACGGTGGTTGCTTGGGTGAAGGTTGGTGAGGGTGAGTGAGTTGACTCAGTTGAAGGTTTATGGGTGGTGGTGTTGGAGGTTGAAGAAGATGAATAGTGGAGGGGGTGAGTTAACTCGGTGGAGGTAGTGGAACCTTGGATGGTGAAGGTGGTGAAATGGAAGGTGTTTTCTGGTTTGGTTTGGGTGAGGATGAGTGGTTGATGGTTCTGTTTTGGGTTGAGGGTCACGTGAATAGAGATTGGGAGTGGGTGAATGGTGGTAGAGCCGTGGGTGAGGTTTTGGTTGGGGGATGTGATGAACTATGGTTGCTGGTATTTGGTAATAATGGAGGTGAAGATGAGTGATGGTGGTGCTATCTCTGAAGGTCAGGAATTGATGATTGGGATGAAGGGTTGGCTTGAAGATTGGTTCTTTGTGAGAGCCAAGGTGTAGTCTTCGTCTCTGGAAAAATCTGAATCCCCCCTGCTTGCCTTCCCATTTGTCCTTTGTATCTGAAAAATTCGGAGGCCTCCCCTGTCCGAGGTGGAGAGGCTGCCAGGGTTGACCCAGCTTGGGTCACCATAGCATTCCCTCATTTATGCTTCTTGCTCTCTGCTCCAAGCTCCTCCTTCTCCAATGCTGCTTTGCCCTTTCCCCATCCATGACAGTGACTCCCAAGGTATGCAAAGCACATCTTTGAGGAGTCGGTGATGCACGGTAGGAGAAAGCTACGTTCTCCTCTGCTTGTTTTTTTATTACTTATTCATTTTTTGTTGTTGTAACAATCGAAAAGAAATCGTATTTTTATTATTTATTTTTTATTTTATTTTTTATATATTTTTTTATTTTTTATATTTGTTTGCACAAATAAGAAAAAAGCGACCAAGCAAACCAAGCGCTCACAACACTGCAATTAAACGTTAATCCTTGATTAAGTGACAAAATTTTATGGATAAAATTAGGTATCAACAATATGAAATTGAAACTTACTCTCATCCTAAGGGACGTAATTGACCATGATTAGCACCGTAAAACACATCAGGTTCAACATGGTCAGCTAGTGTAGGGGCAAGCCGGGGGAATCTGTACCATGCCCAATACTGCAATAAGATGCATGCCCCTTCAATCTCGCGTGCGTTGTAATTCGTAGCTTTACAAAACTCTCTATATAGGTACGCCAAGACTGTGGACCCCCAGCTATATGTCCCGGCAACAGCAAAGTCCTCCAACAATGGAAGGAACATCAAGTACACAAATTTACCAGAATGATCGGGGCATAAGAAACCCCCAAGCAACCGAAGTATGTAATGTCATGCACCTTGTTGCACGTACCATCATCATCATCATCAGTGACTGCAGTAACACTTGGCTGCCACAGGTATGTCATGTCAATGCGTGCCCCAGCTATGAGCGATGGAGTCTCATCAATCCCTAACAACTGAACACATAAACTGAGCCAATCAGTCCTATAAGTAAGGCCAGTGATTGCAGCGCCGTCAATAGGAAAACCCGATATTATACCGATATCCTCTAACGTAATGGTGCACTCTCCGGTAGGTATGTGAAATGTATGCATCTTTGAGCGCCATATCTCAACCAACACAGAGATCAAGGAGTGATCAATGCTGCAATAGCCCATATGGGCAACCCCCAAGAAGCCAGCCTGCTGTAGATATGGAAGAATCGGCGCAGAGGGTCCATATGTTTCATCTTTTGAACACGTCTAACACGCGGGTGTCGGTCCTCATGTCCCTGCCATACATGCTAAGAAACATGGTACTCCTGCAACTCTAAAATCGAGCTATCCTCTGGTCCAGGGTTTACACGAAATGCCATCTGTCAGCTGTATGCCAAACAATAACAACAATTACTGTGACAATATGGAAACAATAATAAAATATGATGAGACCATATGATTACTATACTAAAATATAATATGGAAGAAATGAAGTTAACACTGATAATCAACTAATATATATTAATAGTATTCGAATACAGCATAATAGTTAGTGATACAAAATAATACAACTCCAAAATACACATTATTGCTAATACAAAATTTTGAACAATGAAAATATGTCCTAACTATTACTAGATGGCCCCACTCCATCATCCCTCAAGGAACACAATTCACTAGCATGACATGTGCGAGAATTATGTCCAGGTTGATGGCATCTTGTACACGTCTGTCCCGGCCCTGCTTCGCGCCAATCCATCTCATTCTTGAGTCGGGTTGATTTTAGTCGACCTTTAGATTTAAACAATGCACGATCTGACACCAAAGTTATGTTAGGACCTGTAGGCCACTATGGTTCAGCCCGAACCAGTTTGAAATCAAACTCGTAAGCTCTGTAAATGCTCTGCATCCTGTAAACCATATGCATAAATCAGAATGAGTCAATTACCACAAAAGCACATACAGCAATCGCATGAGAGCATGGATAATGCAATGCTTGAAACATCCCATAGTCACATCGGCCTTCTTTCAGGTTTAAAGTATATGAAAGTTCACCCTGTTGTGTTACAAGGTTAAATGCCTCTTCAACCATGAACCTTGTGTTCTCTCTACTGTACTGGCGAACTTCGTGTGAACTAGCCTTTGCCAGGTTGACTCTCCAGTGCTTTAATAAGTCATTACTCCATTCCTGCCCAAATGTTATCAATTTCGAATTTACCTCATCTTTTTGATTGACAAAGTATTCTACTAACTTCGTATATGTCAATTGAACCAATGCAGTTATAGGCAGATTTTTGCTACCCTTCAACACTCCGTTGATGCACTTTGACAAATTAGTAGTCATATGACTGAATCTGCGGCCACCATCATATGCCAAACTCCATTTTGCTTTTTCAATTGCATTAATCCAATTTGCCATCTCCGTTGTAACTGTCAGCTTCTCTAGCCTAGCATCAAACGTTATTGCGATTGGTTTATACCCTGATACAACAAATAAATTAAGTTGGTATTAGAACATAACTATTATTATCATATATTAGATTACAAGTTGAAAACTGGAGTTAAAATTAAGTACATGTGTTAATCAACAATCTCTTCAACTTTTTATTCTGGAATTTGGAGTTAAAATTAGAACCAATGTGCCGTATGCAGAAGACATGATACGCATTCGGCGGCTGTCATCCAAGATTTTCATTTGCCATTGATTGTAAGATGCCTCTGTGTCGATCAGAAATCAAACACAAGCCCTCTTGTTGTGTGACATGCAATCTTAAGTGGGCTAAGAACTAACTCCAAGCATCCTTGGTCTCCCCCTCCACAATGGCAAATGTAATTGGCAGAGGTTTTCTATCTCCATCTTGAGTTATTGCAATCAATAACTTATGACGGTATTTGCCATATAAATGAGTGGCATCAATCTGAACAATGGGCTTACAATATCGGAAGCCAGCAACACATGGTCTAAATATCCAGAATAATCGACGAAAGACTCTTTTCGAACGATCAAGTTAATTATTCACAAAACATTCCTCGTCTTGCAACTCTACCACTGTGCCTTCTATGTCTCTTCTCATGGCCGCTAGCCATCTGGGCAACACCTCGAAGATTTGTCCCAATCCCCAAACACATTCACAATAGCCAGTTGTTTTGCCTTCCAAGCTTTTCGATATGAAACTTGGTAACCGAATTGGCTTCGAATCTGTTTAACAATTAAGGACACAAGTGCATCGAGTTTTGTTATAACTAACTCCAAAATGCAAGAGCAGATCATACGACAATCTAACTTCCGGTGATCTAATGACATAGTTGGATTTACGCAACTGTGAGTTTTATTATATTTTGTAATCTGTCACGTATTCGACCTCTTACTTTGTATGGGTCTAACTCTCTAATTATAACCTTCGTCAAAACTAGGACACTTAGCAGTAAGTCTTCGTGAATTAGAATCTTCAATCTTGTACTCTTGATGCCTGTGAATCAAATATTGTTTGAGGGCCAACTTCACGACATCTTTTGATGGAAATTGCAAGCCAACATAGAATTCATCATTGATACTCCAAGTCCCACGACTATCTAATTCAGGAAAGTTATCAGGATTACTCAATGCATCCCAGTTGATTTGAGAAAACTGAGGGTATGGTGGCACAAACACAGATTCAGGTCCTCGAGGCATAAACAAGGATTAAGGAGCAACCGACAATGAAACTTGTAAATTTTCTTCGGCATCAAAGTTTTCTGCCTCAATGTCAGTGTCTGAATCATCACCCTCAGCTACCTGCTCTTCGTCTTCACTTGTCTCCTATACTGCATCTCTGATAAGTGGGTTATCAGCTTCAACTATTGCACTACCAATAACAATCATATTGCATAGCTCAACTTGATTAGAAAGACCAACTTGAGCTTCAATTTCACCAGGAGCTTCAACATGCTCTTCCTGCCCACTTGTTTCTACCTCAACATACAACTCCATCGAGGCCATGTTCGAAGTTTGACAGAAGGAATCTATCATGTACTTTATATCATCATCGTCTTCTATTGGAAGACCTACCCATCTCCACAGATTAAAGCATTGTGAACACCGATAGACAATCTTTGAGACATGTTGGTTTGTTAGGAGCCTCAACTTTGAATGGATCTTATTTTTCAACCCATCCAAAGTCATATTGGCTGTGATCACAATAGGCCTAGGAGGAGGACCTTGATACATGACACCCTCTTCACCATCATACATTATCCTATTGAAGTAAATGTACACATTCAGCGGTTTTGTTATGTTAATTCCACTTCTGAATAATAACAATTCAACACATATGTATTCAATATATTAAAAATTAATTACAATATTAATTAGACATATAACAATGAATTTATATTATTTTATGTATAAATAACTTCCTAAACCGGTTCATTTGAATTAAGTTACATTTACTAATTTAAAACATGTCAAGTCCTCAAGAAAAAAAATATATCCTATTCGATTACATACAAAATAATAATTCATACAATTGACTACATATCTTACCACTCCATTATTTATTAGACAATGAAAACATTAATGTATAATTAATACTAACATAATATATAATAACATTAATTTATAATTAACACTAACATAATAAAAAATCAATCAACAAATAATAACTAAAATATTTAAACATTGAAAGAGTTACTTACATATAAGGAATACGATCTGAATTTGATCACAGATAGAGATCTAGACACCACTTCTAGTAAGAATTGAGTTCGTTTAGAGAGAAGAAATTTGTAGAGAGATAATGAGAATTAAGAAAATGGAAGCAATGTCACGTATGGGGTAGAAGGGAGCCAATATATATACTAGTTGCGCCAACAAAGGTGGCGCAGGTGGCTTGATTACGCTACTTTTGTTGGCGTTTTCCTTGTCCAGGCCAGCCAGGATGCGCTAAGTAGGATGACGCATCCTAGTTGGCCAGATAATATTAAAAAATACCACGTAGGACAAAAGGGTGGTAATTTGGTATATAGTTTCAAAAGAGTGACATTTTGATAAATAGTTTAAAAAAATGGTAATTTGATAAATAGTTTAAAAAAATGACATTTCGATAAATAATTTTGTTAACAGTGACAGTTTGGTAAAAAAGTCATTCAAATTAACATTAACTATTGGTCTATTAATCATTTTTCAAAGTTATATAATAATATTTTTTATTAATTATTTCTATTTTATTTCACTTTGTCAAGTGATTTTTTGACATGTAAGTAGATTTTAAAATTTTAAAATAATGATTATATTTAGATATATTGCAATTGCTCATGAAATTTTAAACTAGCGGT
The DNA here is from genome assembly GCA_029884595.1 of Ormosia semicastrata. Lineage (NCBI taxonomy): Eukaryota > Viridiplantae > Streptophyta > Magnoliopsida > Fabales > Fabaceae > Ormosia > Ormosia semicastrata. Next base: position 30,537,810 of record JAQQTO010000057.1, on the reverse strand, counting down.
GATGGTTAGATAAAACATTTCTCAAAATAATAACTCTAGAATTCAAATTCATAACATTGTTGGTAAGGTTCGTTTCGAATTACAATCTACTCCCATTACAATAAATTATTATTGGATGAGATAGTAATTATATGATACATTAAATATATACATAATCAACATAAATATAATTAGTGGACAATTTAAAATAAATACATAAAAGATGATTTAATTTATATTTATATGATCATCAATAAAAAAAATTATATTCATAGCACGGGTAGAATTACTAGTTTGTAATACATTTGGATACAAATGGTAAGTTTTAGCTAATAACATATCTTCAAATTCAAACAAAGTTTATCTATACTTTATTTTATCAGGACAAATGTATATCTTTTTCTATATTTTATTTTATCTTTAATGTCGATTTGATTGGTGAATCATGGTTTGGAGAGTTGAATTGGTGTGACACGTTTACATTATTTCATAGCATAATCTAGACAATGGTGCCATTTCTATGGAGTAAGGATTCAATATTAAAATTGGGTTGTATCTTACATGCTACGACCCAACTGAAAAGGGGCTCCGTTTACCCTTTTTGGTAGTTTTTAGGAAAATGAGCGAAAAGGAAAAGGGAGAGAGAGAGTCTTAAATTCAAAATAAAACCAATTCACTCTCTAAAATAGTGATTTGTTATTTAAAACTGAAGTAATTTTATTATATGACTTAATCTTAACTTTACTTTAAACCTTTAAAACTTGGGTACACGATAACTATTCAATATTGAATGTTGATATTAGTAATTTTTTTTCAAATGATGGAATCGTATATCATTATGTAGAAGTAGAAGATGCATTAGGCTATTTTTAACAATGTTCATGAATTTAACCATTCAAGATTCGAAATTTGGCCTTGAAATTTGTGATTCGATTCACAATTCCACTTAACAATTGTACTTGAGTGATTAATTATTCATAAGTTGAAAATACTTTTTGGACAGAACATGCAAAAAAGAAAATAAAAGTCTGGGCAAGACAACAGAGTAGCAAACTACTGTACATTTGTATTGTTCGTATGAAGGACTGTTGTTGTTTCTTTACACATTGGAAGATCGAAATCTTCCCTTCTTATTGTCGCCTGTACAATTCAAAATTAGTCTTGCACCTCCCCAATTTATGAAATTTTACCACAAGGAAATTGAAGCCGAATATTTAGAGGAAGGGTGTACCATGGGAATAGTGCTTGATATGCTGAATAATTTTAAGCTATCATGGCATCCCATCATGTTGATTCAGGTAATCAATTATCTCTTTAAAAGTTTCCTCAGTTGCAAGTTCGCCGCTCCGAAATAAAATCTACAAGAAAATATTTTACCAAGATAGTTAAGATAAATCCATATATCAGTAGAGAGGAGGTAAAGATAAGTTTTACTTACTTCTCTGAAGACGGAAATAATCTTGGGAAGGTTTTCGTTATTAGGTCCCAAAAGGTCCGCATCTAACCTGATACATATAGTTTTCAACTTTTGCTTAGCTCAACATGTGTACCTACGCACGGATGTAATAATTTGAATATAATACAACAAAAAGAGAATTAAGATTGATTTAACACCTTTGAAACATTTTAGAAAGTTGTCTATGTGCATATCTGGCTTCATTGCGATCACTCGTTAATGGCAAGAAGTTTAACCAGCTCCGAATCACCTGCTTAACATCCTTACAATTGAGGATAACGAAAATCTAAAAATGGTGGCAAAGCAGTACACATTGCAGATCAACAGTCGACAAGCATGCTGATAAACCAATATGGCCAAATAGCCGATAATTTTTTTTAAAAAAAAATTATCATGAACGGAAGCCATAATAAAAAATAGTCTAAATTATTACTGTAACATTCATGGTAGTTCTATCCAAGAAGAATGAATTTATTCAATACATTCGTAGAAGTATGACAATTTGCATTATGTTTAAGTTTTAGGCTGTTACAAATATAAATAGTAGATATAAAGCAATAGAGTCATAAGTACAAAGGAGTAATGTAACGTAAATTGTAGATTCTCGTGAGGAATTTGCAATTAATCAAATTGTAGATTCTTATGAGGAATTATATGTAATATAATACTTTTTAACACTTTGTACAGAAATATTAATTTGGACCTGACATATTATTCTTAATTTGTAACATAAAAGGAACTTACAGAACATCTTATAGAACCAATGTCCTGCTCCTGCAATCCTGCTTTGGAGTGCCAATCCAAGCGTGGAAGAATAATACTTGCATCAGCTAAAAAGCCAGCGTATTATTGTCTGGAGACCACTTCAGTGTCCTAATCTGATAAAGAGAACACCCAGATACATTTTGATATCTGGACCAAAATGTATTTTTCATTTATTTTTTAACTTAATTTTATAATAGTATTTTTCATTTTCATTTTCCACGTCTTGTATCAATTTACTGGCTTGAATCTCTTACGTCGAGTCTGACTATATCCTTTATCTGATACTTATACTTCGTTTTCGTCCCAAATGTGATTCTTCCACCTTAAATCCGCTCCATATTTTTGTCCTCCAATAAAAAGTTAGAATAACAGCTGCACTTAGCACTTAGCAGTAAAGAGTTTAGGGTCCATCTAACTAATATACAGAATAATTTATAATATGAATATATGATGTATTAACAAGAACATTTCTTATGCATTTTCACCGGTGCAACTTCAGATGCTCAATGTATAGAAGCAATATTCACCACATTGGCAACTTCAAACTCAGATATGTAACAGAATTTATTTTGTATCTCTGCACAAAAATCTGCACACAGGTTGAGACTCAATATACCTTGGAATTTGGTTGTACCATAGGTTGTTCTTTTGTTGTAACAGAAGTCCAAACCGGCTTCGTGGTCACTCACTTGGTAAATATGTGAGTGTTTCCCTACCCCTAGGTTCAAGGTTCGAACCTCCTCAACACACACACACACAAAGTGCATACCTTAGGCCACTACATTATATATACATATACCCCTTAATAAAATTAATCAAATTATCCTTTTCCAATATGAATTGTGTTGCCAGGGATTTGAGCAATGTAAGTAAATCCTCTGAAGTTTTCTAAAGGTAAAAAAAAGAGCCTTAAATGACATTTCTTCTGTTTCTGTTATTAATAAATTAAAATTTTCCTCTTGGTTGGATATTATTGGTAAAAGGCTTCTTTTTGTTTTTTAAGTTTCTGATAGATATTTTATATTTTATTAAAAAAAGGTAACTGCCCTCTTTTGTCCATTTTCTGATAAATTGAAGTTTGAAAATTCCATACATAAACTTTTCATGTGCTAAGCTCTCTCTGCACACACATAAATAGAAATCTTTCAGACATTGAACAATGGAGTCAATAAAAGTATAAAAAAGTTACTTTCTGTGGTTTTAAACAAGAAATGTTTACCAATAACAGTCAATAGGCAGTTGTCTATCTATTTGGTATTGGTATTTGGAAGATTATTACCTCAGGGCCATCAATATTTTCACGATGAAATTCACATATCTTCCCAAGAGCTGATACTGCCATATCATATATCTTTGCACCATCCCCAGATTCTCCTCTAATTGAAAATCCATGTTCTATCAGAAAGTATAAACAGGAGATAGCCGCTGCATAAAACCCATAACTAGTCAGTCATATTCAATAAAGCAAGTACACTTAAGGTTTAGTGTACTTTTGTACTTCTAAGAACTTAAAGAAGCTACCTTTAGCAACGGTTTTGAACTTATATCCTCCAAACCCAGCACAGAAGCCAATCCCCCGTGCAGCTTCCTGAAAGAATCATTATCCAAAAAACAAATATTGAAAAGCACACTATATAAATGAGTAAAGAAACAAAATTATTGGCGCATTTTGAAAATACCAGCTGTGCTTCATTACTTTCATCCCTACAAGCTTTCAAGAGGACGTAAACGTAAGTATATATGTCATGATACCTGTTCAAATAGCATACAGAGAGGATATATTATTATTATAGGCAACCTATTGCCATAATTTCAGATAAAACGGATAAAAGAAACTGGAGTTACATCTGCAATTTATTTGGGAAATGTTGCACAATAATGTTAAAAGTGGAAAGTGCAATTGCTTTCACTCTATCTGGGAAATCATTGCCCTGCCAAAGACCAAGCAGAAGCAATAATGAAATTTATGAAAAGATAACTGCCCAATATGTTAAGAATACATAAAACAGATAACACTATTCATAATAACAATGCCTTCCAATTTGAATATGAATTTTTCCTAATTTATAAGTAGTTGACATTCGAATGTACCTGTATTACAAGTACCTAAAGCTTCTTCTAAATTTTTTGGGTGCATATGGTCCTCTAATGATTTGTGACTCATGTTCTATTGTGAAATGAAAGCTTATTCTAAGCTCTTCATAGAGGGCTCCCTGTCTTTCTTTATTTTCATGTGCATGTATCAGCGTTTGTCGGTATATATTCTTCTAGTTTACACTATAAGCATTAAAATTTATTTAAAGATCACATGACTACTTAAAAAAGTTATATGACTTTATGTTTTAATACTATCCCCACAAATATGACTCAACAGTCAAGATTTACTCATTTTATTCTCATAATAAGATACTGCTATCACTTGATACTCCCCATATATTGTCAATGAAATCATAAAATTTATTTCCGGAAAAATATATACTAGGGTAAAAACTAAGAATGTGGCAAAGTATTTAGAATTACAAAACAAATCACACGGGTTTCTTCTAATTAGAGTATTTTTCACTCAATATGGGAACTGAGGAAAGAAGTTGTTATGTTCACGAAGGAATTATCTTAGCACGAAGAAATATAAAGAATCCCCCTCCTTAATAATATATATAAATGGATCTAAAAAAAATTGACAAATTTTTGACATGTATAGATGAATATATTTATAGATAGAAGTTAATCTTTTAATATTGGATTGAACCATTTTGGACAACAATCAGCAATCATGCATCAAATTCAGGAGGTTCGACCAATAAAATTTTCGAAATAAATGATCTTTCACCTCTCATAATAAGATAGTATTCTCACTTGATATGCAAACAGAAAATTAAGAACAGAAGGAAATAAAATCATTGCTAGTTATATTTACACACAAAAAATATAGTCTAAAGTTTTATATCATCATCATGCCAGAAACTGCATACTTGAGCAAGTGTAACAAGATAAGCGCCTTTATGCTCAGTTTGAAATACAGCTAGATGGGAAAGAATAACAGAGAAGAACATACTGACCCAAAGCAGTGCAACAGTTGACAAAAGGTCATCAACGTACGGCAAGAATCGAGCTTTAAATGTTTCAGTTGTCGCTGTTATTAAGAGCTTTGCACTCTGTAATGAGAAAAAAAATTATTTATTGTTCTCGCTCTATATACTAATGGATGTAAGGGAAATATTAAGCTACTAATTTAATGAAAAAGGATATACATAAAACAATACGTTCAATATTTAAATATCAAAAGCGAAGAAAAAGAGAATCTGAAGACACAACTAGAATTATTTCTTCATCTTGTAAATGTTCACTTCCCCCTTCAGAAGTCCCTGCTTCTTGTGCTATCTCCCTTCTAATAATCTTACCAGACTGCATACTTAGTATATGGTTTATCTCATCAGCAATCATCTTGATTAGTTGAGTGGTGAAAACTGAACCAGAGATCTGCATAAGGACATGCGTTATTTGTAAGAGAAAAATGTGACCAAAATATATCACCAAGATCTATTTTGCAGTGTACATTTAGATCAAGGGCAAAAAATGTTACTCAATAATGTACTAAGATGATATACAGTTAATAAAACCTATAAAATCTTTAAGGAGATCAGACAAACCTGAATGCATCTGGGGAGTGTCCTTAACATTCTTATAAACATGTCATCATCAGTTTCCTGCATGTAGTAATTTGAACATCTAAGTACTAAACTAAACGAAATTGTTCTTCATGTATTCTGTTGGAAAAAATAATAGATGGGAGACAAACAAGTTTGAGAATCAAGACTTCCAGGCACAAAGAATCACTTTCTTTAGAGAGTTATTTGCCCCCACACGAAGTTTGCTAACGGGTTAAAGCAATAACACTCTCAAGATGCAACAAAACCTTAGTAAATTCTGCAACTAGCAATATTGAAGAATTCTCTTTTTCCTCGTATTCTATCTAATATTTCTGGAACCGAACCATTTGACAATGGGGATTGATATATTTATAGACCACCAAAATACTCATTCACCTAAGACACATCTCCATCAAATCATTGTTTCGGTGACTTGAAATCAATTCATTTGATTTTTCAAACCAAAGAAACCACCGAATCATGACAATAGAAGTCCAAACAATGTATGCCTTAATGAAACGGTTATATACCGTTAAAGTCCCAGAGGATGGCTTATATTTGCACCTTGGTTTTGATTCAAAATTGTGTATAATTACGTCCTTTGTTTCACAATATTTAGGCAACCGTTATTTGTCTAAACGGTGCAATGTTTCAACGGTTCAAAGCACCGTTTTTCAAATTCTTAATGAATTGAAATTTGTAACAACCACAACATATTCCACAATGGGAAGAAAGAGGCCAATGCATGAAGTGATAACAATAAGAAGTAAGAACCATACCTTGTGTAATGCTTCAACCAGAGATTGTACAATGATGACAGGCAAAGCTATTTGAGTCTCTACATTTTTTGCACCCGATTTAAGTGAGAGCAATAGGTTTGGAAGAGCTAGAAACGGAAAGCGAATTATTTTATCAAAAAATGGCTACACACAGATGTCAAGGCCTTAAGTTCAACTCAAATAATTTAGTATTATATCACCTAAAACAGAAGCCTTTTGAGTTTCAGAACTAGAACAACCAAGCCAGCGCACAAAGATTTTAGAGACCTAAACATTTGAATACATGATCAGTCACGTGCTTATTTTAGAGGTAAAAGCCTCCACGCAAATCACAATTATATGCATCTGATTAACCTTGTCAATATTAGGAGAAAGCACATCCGGTGACCGACCAGCACAGAATGACAGTACATTAAGAGCTCGAAATCTCTCATTTTCGACCAAATAATTGTCATCTAGGCTGCACCAAAAACAAAACAAAAAACAAAAAACAAAAATTGTCATCTAGGCAATAACTGCAAATGAGTTCATCCATCGTTTAATAACAAGAGAGCATTACTTGAACAGAAATTCTTATATACAGCTTGTGCACACAATTTTGAATGGGTTCATTATCTTGGGAAAATAAATCTCAGCATTTCATGGACAGAAACATGCACAAACACACAGATATCCCGTTGTTCTCAACTTACCTTCCTCTGTTAGACTGTGTGAACTCTCTCATTCTTCTCCTTCTAAAATATTCGTATTTTCGGTCAAGCTTCAATTTAGGCCTAATCAGGTTTCTTAATGCATATAAATTCCAAGATCTTCTTAACCTTTCAGCATTAACTACACCAACGGAGAAATATTTCACTTCCAGGTTGTCCAACTCTTTTGGCAACTGAAACTATATCGGATTATATACACTCAAAACCAAACCCGGCCCAAAGTTAATCCAGTTGGGTCTGATTTTGATAATCAGAACCAGTGTACTTTTAAGCCAGGATTAAGCTACATAATACTTTAACCAGAAACAGTGTACTTTTAAGCCGGGACTACATAATACTTTAATACATAATATTTTTAAAAATTTAAAAAAAATTAAGATTTGTTTATTTAAATCAATACATCGTATATGATATGATAATATTTTTATATTGATATAATTTATTTAAAAATATGTACTATAAAACATTCTTTAATTTTCATATATGATTGAATAATACAATTCAATCTTGTGAAATTCCATTATCATCAATTTCATGTATCTGATTGGGATTATTAGGTAGTCAAAGTTGGCATTATATGAATTATATGCAATATAGATGCATTATCGCTTACATGTAAATATATATATATATGCCTTCTAAATTTCCTATACTAAAATTTTATCACTTTAGTTATGCATGATATTGAAATTGGTTTGTTTAATACTTGGGTTGGCTCAGATCAAAAATAAAAAATATTGGATTAGTTTGATCCCTGTTTAGCTGTGACCTGAATAGGTTTAGAGTCAAGTTTAGATTCAAAAAATTAGTCCGATGAAAAAATCAAACTTAATCTTGGCCAAGTTAAACTCAACTTGGAAGAGCACCCTTAATATGAAAGCAGACTCTTCAAGAATAATCTTCAGGTAACTTTCACATGCTTTATCTCAATTCCAGTGTCTTGTGCTCTGATCTATTCAAACTGTCCTCCTCTGAACTCCATTCCAAAAATTTGATACATATAGTGAATATAGGTTGCAGCTTATGAACATAAAATTTATAATGGGAAAAAAATTACTATATATTATACTCCTAAATATCGTATATATTCAGGGTTCTCATAAAATATTTTAGAGGTCAAAGCTTAATCAATACATCAAATCAATGCCACAAAACATGATTCATCAATTGAGAGCTTAATATTGATGCATCGTAAGTATTAAGTTTTTTACACTATCACTTAATCAAATATTGATCCATCATTAAAAGAGTGTATTTTTCAACGCAATACATGAATAAATGACAAAACATTTACAATGAAATTGCATCAAAATTGAATTCTTCAATCAATTTCAAAGCTAGTGGAAAATATTTAATCCATGAAATACTAAAATGTAAAGGCAAACCTATCATTGGTGGGCGTATTGGCCTTCAGGTCAATATCAAGTTGAGCAGATCGAAGCAACATAGGCATCAATTTATTGATAAATTCGTCAATATCCACTCCTGGAAATCGGCAGAATTGATCCAGTGCCTGCATAGTGTTTATTGTTTAGTTCATGTAGGAATGCAACCTTAAAGTAGCATAGAAGGGAGGCGGGGGGGAGGCCACATAATAAATGGTCTATTATTGATTTCAAACACGCATAAATATACCTTTAAGATGTGAATTCTTACTAAGTAATCTGTGCTGCTCAATTTTCCTTCGAGTGATATGAGAGATTCCATGACCTTCAAAGCGTTAAAAGATAAATTAGAACAGAAAGAAATAATTTCATAATTATTTGACAGCCTTTCATGAGAATCTATTCACAAATTTAACTCAGATTCTGAATGATATGATCAACATCATAAGATAGAGCAAGATTATGCTTGAACAATTGCAAATGTTTCTGCATGACCTCAAAAGGTGCACTTCATATTTTCCTCTTTTAAATTCCCCATACTTCCAAAATCATAAATTTTTCAGTATTGTTTTCTATATAACCTGAACCAAGATTATCGATCAAATAAAGAGACAAAAAAATTTATATATATATATTCAAAAGTATATCTTGGGCTTTAATTGAACCAACTACAATTATAATCCCAAATACTAAAGGTTCTTGAGTTAAAGGAGAAAAGGCAAATCTTCTTATTTCATCAATTGATCATATGATCCATCTTTTGTGTAACCATTTTAGAAACTGTGATCCCACAGAAATTTAAAATGCCATACAGTTATAAATTCTATGCTTATGATCCCATTTTAAAATTGCCAGATGCAACCAGAAATCATACTCCTAACAATTCTCTGTCTACTGTGTCAAATTATGCTGCACTTCGAATCAAATTGTTAGGTAGAGGTATCATCATTTTCTGTTGCTTTCCAGATCCCAAAGTATTCAAAGTTTTATTGGTGATTAAGCAGTGACGCCCTATATGATAACAGCCGTTTTACATGGAACAGACCTGAGCTGTATCCCTCAGCAAACAAGAAGCAAGTACTAGTCTGATTTTTTTATTTTTTCCAAGTATATGTAAAGCATAGAAAAAGAAAATACGTGATCAAAAAATTTGAGAACCAATATCTGTTAGATTGAAATAACCAATAAAATTAAATAATGGTTGACACAACTTACAAATTTTCCTCGGAAGAACCAAACAATTGGAATTAGCAGAAATACTCACCTGAACAGCATCCCGTTTTTCGAACCTAACAAGTTCAATTCTCAAGATAATACTACTCATGCATTCTAGAGATTTGGCACGGAGCAAAAATTTTGGTATGCTATAGTTATGAAATAGAATGGCTTTCAGTGATTCCATTGTTGTAGCGCAGTATTTACGAAAATTGGCCTGCATGGAACAATTACACATCAATTCAAATTGGACAAATAATTTACTGCAATCAAAACCTACACCATGCTTGGACTTAGATATCAAGATATACCGGTATTAAAACTGCAACTGATTTCAAGGTTTCCACAGCTTCTTCCTGTAACTTCTGCTTGTCATTCTGAAAGCTTACATAAACCATTCAGCTAATTGTAATTACATACAACGTAAGAAACCATAGAAAAATAAGGGGTGAGATTACATAAATACGGTGTACTGTAAATATATAGAAACAATCATATAGATTATAAAGTCATATGCAATGATTACATAAGCACAAATACGTGTGTAAATGAGAAGTTAATAGTGAAAATTTGCAGGTCATTTACCTTAAGAAGTTCAAGCATTACTGTCACAATCTCTTCTCCAATAGATGCCATTCTGTCTAAGCCACAATTTGTCACCAAGAAACGAATAACTAGAACAGCTTGTGTCTGCAGAAAATATTTATAAAAAGAGCTAACTTGTATAGGTATTAAACAACTGAAAAAGTAATGCTTCGCTGTGTACAGAGAAAAAGTTCATTCAAATCAACTTCTAAGATAATTAGTGTGTCAACAATAAGGGATAAATCATAAATGTACAGATTCCAATATGAATAATAACTAATAAGGTGTATTTACAAAGGTAAGATTGAAGAGAGAAAGAGGTGAATGTATAAAACAACTGAGATAAGCAGGTGTAGATCTCCCATGAAACCTCACGTGAGTTTATTGATATTTCAGAGCCCCTAGTCTCTTTAAATGAAAATCATTGTATAAATCTATCACTAGCCATTGTTTGTTATTGTATACAATGTAAGAAGATCCAATCAATTGTAAGTTGTAATAACTATGCAAGAAGACTGTTATGGAAGCAGCACCAAAAGTGGGTCATTCATGATTCATGTATGATTGTGGAGCCACTAATGACAGTACATGTAACAGCAGAAGTATCAGGAAGCTGGGGTTGAGCTTTCAGTTCTATGATCAATTTACTCCTTCAACTTTATGAACTGACAACACCACTCAAGTAGTGACTAACCCCAAATACAGACTGAATTTGACATCATAGTTTTTACATAAATCAAGTCAACTTCATTTTTGGCTATGCTATTATGCTGTCCAGAGGGAAAATATAGATATAATCAATTGGGAAAATGGACCTGACAATATTGACAGATGTAAGTAACAGAAAACAAGCAACTCTTCATTCACAGAGGGCAAACATCAGCATAAATCTGTTTGTACCTGTACACGGGGACAAAGGCTATTCTTAATGATGGGAATTAGCTTAGCCAAGAACTTCATATGATATTGGAGATGCGGTATTAGTCTATATTCACTCAAACACTTAATTGCATTCATAGTAGCCCAAAGCACGCGGTGGTGCTGATCATTCAGCGAGGCAACGAGCAGTCTCTCAACTTCCTCAAAGCACTTAATGATGTCCTGTGGCAGCAACCAAGAGAGAATGTAAAAAACACAAGCACACATGAATGTTATTGTTAAATAATTTTGATAATAAGCAGAAACTCCATACAACAACAACAAAAAGCGTTTTCAGTGGAGTAGGCTACAACGACGCCATTATGTTGTGTCAAAGTCAAAGGAAAATAATCACATTACGTTTTGGTGTCCCTCTGCAATTGTACCAATGGCAATCATTCCGGCATGACGTTTCCGCCAATCCTTAGCAGCTGCATATGTTGTTCTTATCATCTCAATTGCCATCGGAACCACTGCACTCCCATCTCCTTCAAATGAGAGCCAATTCAGCAAGAACTTTCCAAGTGTGAAACTCTCTGAGATCTCTGCCTCCTTACTCTCATTTTTATCCAGTTCTAACCAAAGAGGATCATCTTTAACGCACAACATCATGTCAAGAGAAACCTTAAGAACCCTTTGCGCATCCCCAGTAGGCAGTTCCATTATCAGATTCTCCATCACGTCCATGTTCGTTTCATCAAGCTCTTTCAGAACCTGAACCGCCGCACACCTGAGTTCCTCGCTCGCGTCTTTCATCTCCGCGAGTCGAAGCATACACCAAAACAAGTTATCCTCTTTCCCCTCAAAGATTTCACCAACATCCAAAGAAATCAACTCTGCAAAACCCTGAACCCTTTTCAGCACAATCTCTTCTTTCGCGTGTCGATCGATGAACTCCAACATTATCGGCAAAAGAGAAGCGCCAACTTCGATTTTCCCCAAAGGTTTCGACATTCCCATTAGTGTAAGCGAGGCATCAAAAGTCAACGCCTGCAAATTCTCATTCGGCGTGTCAACAAGCATCAGGAGATTCGAGTAAAGCGCACTGTAATGATCCTTCCAGAATTCTCCGTTTTTGACGCAGTCGACTGTCAAATTCGCTAACAGCATGAGCCCCTTTCGTTTCTTCAATTCAGAGTTATCATCATCAATAGGAATCAAAGAAACGCAGGAAACGATGTACTCAAGAAGCTCTGGCCAACCGCCTATGGAAAATTCGTAGATTCTAGAAGCAACGTTGCCAATTATTTCGCTTAACGGAGAGAGTAAAGATTCCTCGAGCTCTATCTTGATAGATTCAAGAAGCGGGTTCTTGAGTTCAACGAGCATGACGCATCCGATTCGGCGCATTTTCAGGCCGTGTGATTGGGTGAGGGTGTCGTGGAGCAGGGAAACGACCGCGTTTCGAATGTGCAGGGGTAGGGGAGGATGGTGCTGGAGGAGCTTGGCGAGCTTGAAGGAGAAGGAGTTGGGGTAATGGTGGGCAAGGGAATCGAGGAGGGTCTTGCATTGTTCCTTCTTGTTGGGGTTTTGGGCGAACTCGTGGATGAGGGTTTGCAGCGATTCGACGTCGTCGGATTCGAGGAGCATGGTGGCAATAGGTCGGAGGTCAAAGCTGTGGAAGAGGGATGCGTCTTGCTTGGTTTCCACGCGCCGTCTCTTGCGTGATTTTTCTTCGTAGTAGGTGACTTTGGGTGGTGGCGGCGGCGGCGATTTTGGGTCTCGCAATGGAGATGATGGATCGCTCGGTGGAGACACCGGCGGTGGAGATGAGGAGCGTGGAGGAGATGAGATTGATGGAGGAGGTGGTGAGGAAGGTCTAGGCCCAGAGGATGAGGCCATTGTTGAGTGAGGAAGCTCAAAGAGATGGAAGGTTCGAAGGTGGATTTTGGAGGGAAGAGCAACGGTTAGTTGTGGGAATCTGATTTTAGACAGAGGCCCTACATTCTGTTGCAGAAGTTGGCCACGTCAGCTATTCTTTTCAACTTTCAAGAACTGCTGGAGTATCATTCACATTACACTAGGCATTATTAGCTAAGGGAAAAGCTAAGCGAACAGAAAGACTATATAGCGTGGATAAGATACTAGATTACTAGGGAAGTGTTTTACTTCCTACCCATTAACTTAGAATTCTTCTTAGTTGATTATTAAAAATAACATATGTATTTAATTAATGTTCATTTTATTAATGATTTTTTTAAGTATTTCTTATATTATCTTTTTATAAATTTGTTTTAGAGACTTTTTAATAAATATATTTAATAAATTCATTAAAATTATCACATTCTAATTATTATATTAAAAAATGCTAATTGAATTTCAATTATAAGAATGAACTTTAAATCACCTAACTCTAAATTTATCTCATTATAAGAATCTTAACTATTTATCATCTTCATACGATATCTTCGTAACATATCTTTAATAAATTTATTTTTTATCTTTTTTTTGTTCAATCGTGTCACACCCAATTCGATTTTGTTTATTTCAAATTACTTGTTCAACAAATTTATGGTCTAGGACTCGCATGTTTATTTCTTTGTTTCCCTACTTTCTATTCGATCTTGTTCAAGAGTGTTTACTTTTCAAAAAATGTTCTTTATTTCAATAAATAGACTCTTTTGGTATAGCTTTTATTTTAGATTCGGTATTCATTGAGAATGAGATATATGATTTAGAAAAGGATGTAACCACCTTCGGTTGTGCAAATCCATATAAAAAAGACAGCCACAAAAAACTTATATAGTTAATAATTCCTCGTCACATTCGATAATATGGTTAGGCTTTACTTGTTAAGCAAAATAGGAATTGAAGTTCAGAAATAGATGGCTTGAAAATTGCAGTAGTTCCACATTTTTATGGGTGGAAGCATTCATAAACATTGATAGGTTAAGATGATGGCATTTGATGCATTTAGCAATTCATCCACTAAGGTTGTTTTTCTTTGGCAAAAATCATACTTTCATCTTTTAACTTATTTTATATTTTTAAATTCATCTTCTAACTAATAAGTGTTTCAAATTGGTCCTCCAACTTATAAAAACCTAATAGTATTATCTTTTTGTCTAACTCGATTAGGTCTGTCAGTATACGTGATGGAAAATCACTTAGTTGTCGTCTGATATGACAAAAAAAATACACACTTGACATGTGACATGGCAAGTGACACATGGCATAACTAATAATTCATCTTCTTCCTCTGAAGGTTTCTACTTTATCTTCTTCCAACTACTACTTTTCCTCTGTTCCTTCTCATCTCTATTTTGATGATGACTTTGCAAATCAAACTTCATCAGCGGCTCTGCAAATTGTCGATTCGTAGTCACACCAAAAATCAACCTTGGGCTAGATGCTCGCAACCACATCATAAATTCGTCGCACCTTAAAGGTTGAGGCCTTGCACCTAATGTTTTAAAAACTAGAATGAACCACTCGGTTGAACCGGTTGGACTATGAACCTGCTATGTCTCCAGTTCGAGCATTTTTCTGTTTAACTGCAGTTTAATCATGGTTCAATTACAAATTTGACCAATTGAACCAATTGAATCATAACTTAAACGCTTTACCAATTCAATCTCTAATTCAATTTTTAAAACATTGTTTTCATCCCTACATTGCCATCAAAGGTCCAGACTTCAAATGTTAAATGAACGATTTGAGGTTTGGAGCTACCATCAAATAATCAATCTAGATCTTTCACGCAATGAAGATCACTGAATCACCATGGTCATAGTGCAAAGCCACTGTCAGAACTTAGAAGGTCGATTTGCAAAACCAACGTCAAAATGGAGATGACAACGAACATATGAGAAGCTAGGAAGAAGAAAAAAAAGTAGAAACCCTAAGAAGATTTTTTTTTGTCATGTATACTGACGGAACTAATAGAATTAGGTAAAAGAATAACATTGTTAGGTTTTTATAAGTTAAAGGACAAATTTAAAATATTTATTACTTAGAGGATGATTTTAAAAACAAAAAATAAGTTAGAAAATAAAAATATGATTTTTGCCTTCTTGTTTTATAGGTATTTTTTTTTTCAATTTCACTGATAAAAGCTACACATCCCAAAAAAAGTAAAGACATCGAACGCTGTAAACGTCAAACGTTTGACAGCATATTCCTTAATTTTTTGTGATGTTACCGGATTTGGGTGGATTTAATTAATGTCCATCTTGTTCAAATTTTTAGCATCACTTTCATCTTTTTTTCTAATAAAATATAGGGAAATTAATGTTAAGGACTGCTAAGCAATAATATTTATTTTTAAGAGATAAAGAAAATTAAAATTATTAAAACAAATCACACAAAATTTATTTAGTGAGAATGGCCATTTAATCTCACATAATAGACAATAATACTCCTACTAAAATTAGTTTTTGTTTAATTCTCCATCCTTTGCCCTAATCTAATTTCATGTTCCTAATCTACCTTATGACTCCTTCCTTGCCACAAAATTATCAATCCATTGACACAAGAAGCAGAACAAGACAATTGAAGAAAAAAGAAAGGATTAAAGGTGCCACTGCAATTACATAATTGCACGTTCAACGGAAACCACATCAGGCAAATTCGTTTTGACTATTGTAATCTATATATAGCACAATTTTGAAAGTAGTATAACAGCTTTCTTAAACCTTTGTTCGATGCAATTTAAATTTGAAATCAAAGTCAGATGACATAGAACTTGCTAAGTAATTATTGAGTGAGTTTGTTAAGTGTTATTATGCACATAAAGCGGCTCATAAGTGACAGTAGATTCAGCCGAAGCGGACGAAGAGCCGTGGCACAATTATCTTGAGTGGAAATGAGAAGATGAGAAAGCCTCAATTTTTTAGGCAAGGTGCCACCTCAAAGATTGTAACCGAGAATGAGCTTTTCAGTGGGTGGTGTCAGAGCCCTAACTTTATGAGATAGTGAGACTACAAAGCAAACTATAGAATTAGAAGAAAATATAGGAGATATCATTAATAAATAAAATTTTATGGCCTTTTTAAAAAAATAAATTTTAAATAATCCTTCATAATAATTTTAATATTATATATACCTTAAAATTAAATAACCCTGCTCATTAGCACTTAACATTAATTTTCCCTAAAATATAATTTTTTTTCATTAAGGAAATGATTTCGACGATTTGCTGATGGATATGGAATTTTGCATGGCAGTGAAAGAT
The DNA here is from genome assembly GCA_029884595.1 of Ormosia semicastrata. Lineage (NCBI taxonomy): Eukaryota > Viridiplantae > Streptophyta > Magnoliopsida > Fabales > Fabaceae > Ormosia > Ormosia semicastrata. Next base: position 30,521,195 of record JAQQTO010000057.1, on the reverse strand, counting down.
TATGTGGGAGTTTTACGCTCAGCTTTTGGATTTCATGTGAAGAAGTTGCATTAGTAATGGAAAATTTGTACCCTTTTATAATATATGATTTGTGTTTTTGTATAGCTATAAAAGTTATAATAAATTTAACCTTCTGGGATAAACATGTAATTTGCACAGGCATATAATATCATTTAAGAATAATGAACGGAAGTTTCAGGTAGTAAAGAATTGTAGGGTACCTAAAGTAACAAGCTTTTAAGAATTAACTGTTACTTTAGGATGTTCCGGGCAATTTGTCCTATTAGTTGCTGCCTTGTACATATAAAAAAAAATTCTTAAAAATAAAATAAAATCAGGATATCAAACGCATGTAACAATTTAGACTTATAGTAATATCAATTTCGTCTTCAATTAATATCATGAGTTTTTGACGTGAATGAAAAAGAACCCATCACACTTTTAATTAACCCATGGTGGTTTTGAGACCATTTTTTTGGATATGTGACATTCTTTTACTATGTCTCATGTTATCATATCAAAAGTGTGATGGATCAGAGAATAACCGCACCAAGCTCATGTTATCATATTATGTGGGTGTTTGTGCATGTTTCTGTCCATGAAATGCTGAGATTTATTTTCCCAAGATAATGAACTCATTCGAAATTGTGTGCACAAGCAGTATACAAGAATTTCTGTTCAAGTAATGCTCTCTTGTTATTAAACGATGGATGTACTCATTTGCAGTTATTGCCTAGATGACAATTTTTGTTTTTAGTTTTTTTAGTTTTTGGTGCAGCCTAGATGACAATTACGTGGTCGAAAATGAGAGATTTCGAGCTCTTAATATACTGTCATTTTGTATTGGTCGGTCATTGGAAGTGCTTTCTCCTAATATTGATAAGGTTAATCAGATGCATATAATTGTGATTTGCGTGAACCTTAAGTACCTGAACCTAAAGCGCCGCAATAAGACGTTGTCTTGGTGCAACAAACACATGATCCTGAAGCTTTGTCGTCAATGCAACAAGATACTATATTGGTGCAACAAGCACTTGAACTTGAAGCGTCGCCTTTACCTACACCGCATGGGTGCAGAGGGGCAACATGCGAAGTAGGTGAAGGTGACGCTTCAAGTTCAGGTGCTTGTTGCACCAAGACAATATCTTGTTGCGTTGACGGCAGAACTTTAGGGTCAAGTGCTTGTTGCACCAATATAGTATCAAGCAAACACATAAGTTTAATCAAGTATATTTTCATCTAATTTTATTTTTGTATCATTTATAATTTTAATGTAACTTTAAATTCAAGTTCATTTATATTTTCAGTTTTTTACTTTCTGTAAAATCTTTTCTATTCTTGATCGAGTGATTTTTTAGAGATCATTTGATTTCTTTTAATTATTTTTTTTACTTTATTTACTTTTTTACAAACTTACTTTCTTGTTCATTTAAATACTTGCAATTTTATTTTCGTGGATCTTTACATTGCCTTTTTTTTTTATTCCCGTTGATCTTTACATTTTTGCACTTTACATTACATATCAAATTTACTTCAATGCACTTTACTGTTTTTTCCTTTATATTTCATGTCATTTAATTGCTTTCTTTTTATTGTTTTCTTAAATTTAAAAGTAATATTTAATTTTCAAAACAAGTTCTTTCATTCGTCTTTTCATTGTTCTACTTATTTATCATTATTTTACTAAGTTACTCTTTACACAATAATATTTTAATTTTGATTTACACAATTTTGTGTTTCATTTGAAATTAACTCTTAATTTTTTTATCTAAAGATTAATCTAAAAATTAGAGAATTGCAAGAGACAACGATTCTCTTTCTAATTGAGATCAGAATAAAATTTATCTTGAACAAAAGTTTATCATAAACAAAATTATAATGAAGATAATGATTAATTTAGATGCAAGCTAATGTAAAACTTTTTATATTATCAATTAATTAATTATATATTATTACATCATTAAAACAATTATAGTGAGACTCAAAAATTTTAAAAATTAATAATATAAAAGCTGTAATTTTTTATTTTTTTTATAGATTATTGAAATGATATTTTGTGGCAGCTGAGCGTACTTACCAGTTACCACGTTACCACGTGAGTAGATGAGTACTTTCCTTATCCACAAAAAGTGAGGTAGCCATAGTGGCTGGTGGCTAGCAGCTCCAAAATATCGATAACCAAATCACCCGAAACCTGTCCGATACCGATAATATGGCCGAGAATACGGTGCGTTTCGGCATCTTAGGCTGCGCCAACATCGCTCGCAAAGTGGCTCGAGCCATATCCCTAGCCCCCAACGCCACCCTCTGCGCCATAGCGAGTCGTTCCGTCCAGAAGGCCGAGAAGTTTGCCGCCGAGAACAACTTACCCGAGACCGTGAGGATTTACGGGAGCTATGATCAAGTGCTGGAGGACCCAGGCGTGGACGCTGTGTACGTTCCCCTCCCCACAAGCCTGCACCTGCAGTGGGCGGTGACGGCCGCCAAGAAGAAGAAGCACGTGCTAGTGGAGAAGCCGGCGGCTGTTGACGTGGCGGAGCTTGATCGGATCCTGGAAGCGTGCGAATCGAACGGCGTGCAGTTCATGGATGGTAGCATGTGGCTGCATCATCCTAGGACTGCCCACATGGAACACTTGCTCTCTGTTTCTCATCCTCGGAGTACTGGACCAATTCATTTTGTAAGTCAGCTTTTTCTTTTTCTTATTTTTATCTTACAACAATAACAACAATAAAAATTAAGTGTTTTTTTCATTAGATAAGATCGGCTACATAGATCAAATAATATTATTGTACCCTATCATAAACTAAATTTTTAGATATGTTATTCAGATCTAAATTTTTTTTAATTGTTTCACCTATTTATTTTTCTTTGCCTTCCTACTTCTACATTTTGGTAATTTATCTACTTCTCTTCTTACTACTGAGGGGTTTAAGGATTTTCTCCTTACACGTCCAAACCACTTAAGGCGAGATTCTCCCATCTTTTCTCATAGGTCTTCCTTTATTTTTTCTCTAATCGTTCATTTCTAATCACTATATTGTTTGTATGGTAGCGTCCAACGCAACATTCTCATCTCCGCAATCACCCGATCTTATCTTTCTTGTTTTTTTTAAAAGCTTTCTAACATTCAAGATCTTATCTGACATGCAGCCTTATAAGTGTGCGGTAAAATTTACCCATAAACTTGAAAGACATTTTTCTATCACAAATAACTCCTGAAGCACTTTTTCATTTTATCCATCCAGCTTGAGTCTTATGGTTTATATTTTCCTCTATCTCTCCATCATTTTGTATGATAGATCCAAGGTACCTAAATTGCGTGACTTGTGGTATTGTATGATCTCCAATTTTCATCGCTAAACTATCATTAACACGCTTATTGAACTTACATTTTATATACTTTCGTTTTATTCTACTTGAACGAAGGCGCTTTTCTTCCAAAATTAAATCTCATATTCTAACTTCTCGTTTGTTTCCTCTCTCGACTTTCTCTAACTAAGATTATATCATCCGCAAAAATCACGCGTTGTGACATCAGCTTTCTTGGATGTCTTGCGATTAAGACATCCAAGACCAAGGTAAAAAGATATGACTTAAAGTTCGACCATTATGCTTGATCCATAGTTATAGGAAAATCTTCTCACATTTCCACCCCGTTTTTACACTTTAGTTTTAACCCCATCATACATATATTTGGATTCTTTCGAATATAAGCGATCTGACTCCTTTTCTTATCCAAAGCCTTCCACAAGACCTCTCTCGATCTGCTGTCGTGAGAACTTTTTCCAGATCAATGAAACCATGTGTGTTTTTTTCTTCCTCCGATACATTAATTGTCTTCGTAGAAGATAGATTCTTCATGGTTGACCTCCTGAGGCATAAACCAAATTGATTCTCCGAAATATGGTCTCTTATCTTAATCTCCGTTCAATTACTTTTTTCATAACTTCACAGGTATGACTCATGAAACAATTATCCGTAATTTACTGCTTTGTATATCTTCCTTATTCTTATAAATATGGATTAAAGTGTTTCTCCTCCATTCGTTTGACATTTTCTTAGACCTCATTATCTCGTTAAACAAATTTTGTGATCCAACTTATACCTTTTTAAAATGGCACTTCCATACCTCAATGTATATTATCCCAGTCGATCGCTTTTTCATTATCCATCCTCTTCAATGCTTCTTTTACCTCAAACTCTCTCGATTCTACGATAAAATGTTTTATTTTCTCTCTGCTTAAAATGTCCGACAGTGTTTAAAATGTCCCATGTGTCATTAAATTCGCCTTAAATAACTTGTGAAAATAACCCTTCCATCGATTCTTAATGTCTTGTTCTCAGTAACCAAGACTTTACCCTCTTCATTATTTAATGCATTTCACTTGATCCAAGTCTCTTGTCTTCCTTTCCTACTTTTAGCAAGCAGCTGTAGATATTCGTTTCTCCGTCTTTGGTGCCCAACGATTGATATAACCTCATTGAATCTTTAGTTTTTTTCACCGCCTTCTTAGTATCTTTTTTAGGCTTTTATATTTTTTCCAATTTTCATCATTTTTACAAACATGCCAAGCTTTATAACATTCCCTTTTAACCTTAACCTTATTTTGTACACTTGTATCCCACAACCAAGATTCTTTATCCTTGAGTCAAAGCCTCGATTCACCGAGTTGTGTCTCTTTTCTTCCTTCTAATCCCTTCACTATCTCGTCTCACATATCATTAAGACTCCTCAGACTTTCAAAATTCTTCCTCCATAATCCTCCTCCGAAAGAAGCGTTTGTTTTTCTCCCTTTAATTGCCACCATTTGATCATTGGCTCTCTGTCTCGACAATTTTTCTTTACTCTCATCTTGACAGACATCCATAACCAAAAACCCCGTGTTGGGTAGTAATTCTCTCCAGGGATGACTTTGCAGTCCATGCAAAGCTTTCTATCATATTTCCTCATTAAAAAAAAATCAATTTGAGAGCAAGAACTCCCGCTTCTATATGTGATTAAATGTTCTTCCAGCTTCCTAAAACAAGTGTTAGCTACTCCTAGACCATAACCTTATGCAAATCCTCATACTCCTTAGATTCGCTCCCCACATGACCATTTAGGTCTCCTCCTAGAAAAATTTTCTCTCTTAATGGTATTCCCTGAATTAAACCTTCTAAATCCTCCCAAAATTTAATCTTGTAGTGCTCGTCTAGCTCTACTTGGGGTGCATACGCACTAATAACATTAAAAGTCTTCTGTTCCACAACAAATTTCAAGGTTATGATCCTATCTCCGAGCCTTCTCACATCCACAACCATATTCTTCCAATACTTATCTACTATTATACCTACCCCGTTTCTAGATTTTACCTTGTAGGTGTATCAAAGCTTAAAACCCGAAGAGTCGAGTTCCTTTGCCTTTTCTCCAACCCACTTAGTTTCTTGTAGGCACATAAAATTAATCCTCCTCCTAATCATGGTGTCAACTATTTCCATAGATTTACCAGTAAGTGTTTATATTCAAAGTTTCAAAACGCATCTTACTCTGTGGCTAGCTTCTTTACCCACACCCGAGACAATGTAGGAACCTTACGTGCAATGCCCTTACTCATTTGACACTTTGTACTGAAAGCCATACAATACATACAAGCGTTGCTGGCAACGACCTAGCATTAACACAATTACTTCGTTGATCCATGTCATAAAGATTCGACAAAGTTTTACGTTGGCTGTCGATTGCCTAACACAACCTTCCTCTTTTATCCGGGCTTGGGACCGACTATGTAAATATTTGCAATAAAGCGGCAGAGTTCTTATTTTTATCTTAAAACAGTCAATTAAATTATTTAATTTATTTTTTTATGCTCAAGAAGTAGAATTAATAAATAACAATCCCATTAGTTGCACATCAAATATATTGGTTAATAAGGAGTATAATTTGCTAACGTACTATTTATCGGCTTACCAGTAACAAATTATTGGTCCATCAACCAATCTATACACTTTGTTAATGAATCATTTTGAATCAATATAAAAATGGTGTGAAAATTCTGATGTGCACAAAACATTTCTAAATAAATAACTTTTTTGAAGTGTGATTGTTGAAATGAAAATTCTACAACTTTTGGCAAGCATTATCCCTGTATTTCCCAAGTAGCCGAGCCGAGGTCAAGATCATACTTTCAGAGTCTCTTGTAAAAGCTACCTAGCCCCCATTCCTCGGGAAAATTTTTCCCTGTCGTGTTCCCCCGTAGAGAGGTGGAGACCCTGAAATTATTAATTTTTTTAAAATCAGAAAAAATTAGAAAAATATAAAAATATATAAAAAATTATAAACAGTTTCAATTTAATTCTATAATATCAACAAATTAAAACAAGTTACCATCTAATGGTATTTTTTCACTTTTGTTAATTTTAAATTGGTATAAAAATAATATAAATAAAAATTACTAAAAATAACAAAGTATTACTATTAATACATATATATATATATATATGATATAATCATTAAAGATAATTTAATATAATTTCTCAAGAAGGATCTGCGGGGCTGGAAATACTATCCTTGTTCCCGCATATGCCTCGGAGGAATTTTTTTTCCGGTCCCAGTCCTTGAGGGAGAAAATTCCCCAAATGAGGTAGTCCTTGCAAGGATCCCCAAATACAAGGAAATCTTGCCATCCCTAGCTTAAGCAAGGTTATTCATAAAACTCTCCTATAGAGCATCCAATTTATTAACTTCTTTTTATGTCTACTACCATCTTGATGGGAAATGCCTGCATAATTTTCCTCCTCTGTGAACTCAAAAATAGGCACTATGCAGAAGCGTAAAATAATTGTAATAACAACACCAGAAAATTTTTAGCGTGGAAAACCTTCTCAATGTGAAGCGAAGGAAAAACCACGGGACCCGTAGAGCCACTTAAATCTCCACTATAAAATAATGGGAATACAAAATACAATGATATTTGATCTTCAATTTGTGGATATAATTCTCACAAATTAGCACACTATTTTTCTCTCTTAGAAAATACTCTCTAAGGTTCTCTCTATTTTTCTCTCACTTTCTTCCTTCTTGATTGTGAGGATTTGATAATTTCTTCTTCTCAATTGCTTCTATTTATAGAAGCAAATTGAGGATGCACATAAAAGCAAATTGAGGATGCTGCAGTGCAAACCGTGTGCACCACATTTGATTCTAAAATTGCTGCACCGAAAGTATTTTGTACTTTGGTGCCAAATTTCCTTGGGTTTGAAAATATAGGCTTGCTTTCGGTGCTTAACAAATTTGGCCTGGACCCCACATTTCTCCCCCTCCAAATAAAAGGGAAAAATATCCTTGGATCAATTTGGGGTTGATGCTAAGCTGCAACTTCTTTCTACGACTTCTAACTTCTCTTTAGGTGAGCTTTTGTCATCATATCTCGGTTGTCTTTGGTATATATCTTCTCAATCAAGAAGCCTTTACTTTCCAACACATCACGATCCAATGATACCTTACGTCGATGTGTTTCGACTTTGAATGAAATGTCGAGTTCTTGCTGAGATGTATTGCGCTTTGACTATCGCAATAGAGAACATAGCTTTCTTGATTCTGGCCTAACTCTTGTAGAAACTTCTTCATCCACAAGATCTCCTTGCAACCTTCAATGATTGCGATGAATTCAACTTCTGTGGTGCTTAAAGCAATGCACTTTTGTAGTCGTGGATCGCCATGAGATAGCTCCCCACAAAAGTAATCGATATCCCGATGTAGACTTTCTTGAATCCACATCTCCCGCCATATATCGCATCCGAATACTCAAGTGAGCATTAGATTTTCATTGCCAAAGCACAAGTACCTTTTGGCAGTTCCTCTCAGATACCTTAGTATCCATTTCACAGCATTCCAATGCTCTTTTCCTGGATTCGATAGGAATCTACTCACAACTCCTACAGCATAAGCAATGTCTGGTCTTATACATATCATTGCATACATAAGACTACCAACAGCAGAAGAATATGGCACCTTACTCATTTCTTTCTTTTCTTCTTCATTCCCTGGATATTGGGTCTTACTTAGTTTAAGATGACCAGGTAATGGAACATGCACAGGTTTGGCATTATGCATGTTGAACCTTTCAAGAACTTTCTTGATATAGTCTTCTTGTGACATCCACAGCATCCTTCTAGATCGATCTCTGATGATCTTCATTCCAAGAATCTTCTTTACTGTACCCAGATCTTTCATGACAAAAGATTTGCTCAATGCTTTATTGAGAGCAGCTATCTTTGTCTTATCTTTCCCAACAATCAGCATATCATCAACATACAACAGTAGTATGATGGATTCACCATTCTCATAGTTCTTCACAAACACACAATGGTCTGCGGAGGTCTTCTTAAAATTGTGTTGGGTCATGAAGAGATCAAACTTCTTATACCATTGCCTTGGAGCTTGCTTCAAACCATAGAGGCTTTTCTTCAGACGACACACTAGATGTTCTTTGCCTGGTTCTTCGAAACCTTCTGGTTGTTCCATATAAATTTCTTCCTCTAAATCTCCATGTAAGAATGCTGTTTTAACATCAAGCTGTTCTATTTCCAAGTCTAGTTTTGCAGCTAGACCAAGGATCGCTCTAATGGATGTCATCTTCACCATGGTGAGAAGATTTCTTCAAAATCTATGCCTTTCTTCAGTTGCACCCCTTCACAACAATCTTTGCTTTGTACATAGGGTTTGGGTTGTTCTCTTCGGTCTTGAGTTTGAACACCCACTTGTTTTTCAATGCCTTTCTTCCATTTGGTAATCTCACCAAGTCATACGTCTGATTCTCTTTCAGGGACTGTATTTCTTCTTGCATAGCTTGCATCCATTTCTCTTTATCATTCGTCTCAATGGCTTCTATGAAACTTTGAGGTTCTCCTTCATCAGTGAGAGTGACATAATCATCTGAGAAATACCTTCTTGATGGTTGTCTGACTCTCGTTGATCTTCTCACTTGAGGTTCTTGTTCTACTTGATCGCCTCCATCTGTTCTTCATGCATTGCTGTCTTTGTTCCGTGCTCGTCGTTGTTCCTCCGAACAGTGTTGCTCCATTTGATGAGGTTGTATTATCGATCGGTTGCTCATTCCTTTGAGGAATCTCTCCCCGAATCATTGTGTACCACAATGGTCTTTGAATTCTTAGATTGCTGAATATCCTGGATTGTCTGATCTTCATAGAATACCACGTCTCTGCTTCGAACAATCTTCTTATTTATAGGATCCCATAATCTGAAGCCAAGTTCATCACTTGGTGAATCAAAGTATATGCACTCCTTCGTCTTTGCATCAAGCTTTGCTCTTTCATCTTTAGGAATGTGAACAAATGTCCTGCACCCAAAGACTCTCAAATGACCATAAGAGGCTTTCTTTCCAGACCATACTTCTTCTGGAATCTCTCCATTTAAAGGTCTTGAAGGAGACAAATTGATCAAATCAATGCAAGTTTTTACTGCTTCACCCCAGAATGCCTTGGGGAGTTTTGCATGAGAAAGCATGCTCCTGACTTTCTCTGCAATCGTTCTGTTCATTCTCTCAGCTAGTCCATTCATTTGAGGTGTCTTGGGAGGTACTTTCTCATGTCTTATCCCATGAGTCTTGCAATAGTCCTCAAATGGACCTCTATACTCTCCGCCGTTATCAGTTCTCAAGCATTTTAACTTTGTTCCAGATGCTCGTTCTACAGAAGCATGGAATTCCTTGAAAGCTTGAAGAACTTGATCTTTTGTCTTCAATGGACACACCCACACTTTCCTGGAGTGATCATCAATGAAGGTAACAAAGTATTGGGCACCGCCAAGGGACCTTTCAGATGTTGAGCAAACATCTGAATGAACAAGATCCAAAATCTGCTTTCTTCTTCTTGCATCATCTGATCTTTGGAAAGATACTCTGTGTTGTTTGCCTGCTAGACAGTCTTCACAAGATTCAAGTGGCTGTCCCTTTATGTTTGGAAGATGATCTTTTCCGAGAATCTCCAAACCTTTCTCGCTCATGTGACCCAATCGTTTGTGTCACAATTCCTTGCTTGCGTCTTGAGCAACATTCATCTCCCTTTTGCATATCTTTCCCTGCATAATATACAGAGAGCCTTCCTTTCTGCCACGAGCAATAATCATGCTTCCTCGGCTGAGTTTCCATCTGCTGGCACCAAACTGGTTTATCATTCCGGCTTCATCTAACTTTCTGCTGAGATAAGGTTCAGACGCATCTCTGGAACATGTCTTACCTCCTTCAGCACAAGCTTGTTTCCATTCTCAGTAATCATCATTACTTCACCAATGCCAACAATCTTGCTTGTGACATGATTTCCCATCTTCACCGTACCAAAGTCTCCTTTTTGGTATGATGAGAAAAATTCTTCATGAGGAGTTACATGGAAGGATGCTCCGGAATCAATTATCCATATGCAATCATCAGATGCAATGTTTAGATAATTTTCTTCTCCGATAAGAAATATATTCTCATCAGTCGAGGCTACTACAGTAGTTGTTCAATTTTCCTTCTTCTTCTTTGGGTTAATCTGGTCAGGGTGGACTGTTCCAGCTTGTTGGTCTCTTTTCAAGAATCTGCACTTAGACTTTATGTGGCCTGGTTTACCACAGTAATAACAACTTAGTCTAGTGCGAGATTTGGATCTACATTGTGATTTTTCACGACCTCCTTTTTCACGATTCTTACTCCTTCCTCTGTTGTCAACAATGTTGGCTTCAAACTGGTTGTTCACGCCCCTTTCTCTCCGTCTTGACTCTTCATTCAAAGAACCGCCTGAGAATGAATCTATGCTAAGCTTTCCTTCTGGAGCAGAATTGCTGAGAGTGACAACTAGAGTGTCCCAACTCTCATGCAGAGAACTGAGGAGCATAAGAGTTTGCAACTCATCGTCTATCTTCATTTCTGTCTTCGTCAGTTGATTCACAATACCTTTGAAGGTATTCAAATGTTCGATCATGTTCTGACCGTCCGAGTACTCCAACTTCACCAGTCGTCTAACAAGGTGGGCTTTATTCCTGGGCGTTTTCTTTTGAATCAAGGATTCAAGTTTCGTCCACAAATCATACGCGTGGCGTTGGTATAAGTTGATACATGTTCGAACAAACTTCAATATATTTTCGGATCATAGCTACGCTTTTCGATTCTGGAGCTCCCATTCTTTGTCGGTCTTCCCTCCGATTTATCTTTCGGGTGATTGGCTCATGCAAATCTTTGCGGTATAAGTGGTCTTCCATCATCTGGCTTCCAATAGGAGTAATTATCTCGCTTAACTTGAACATATCTCCATCATGAGTGAAATCTTGAGTTACACAGGCCAATACAATATACGTGAATAGTACCGTACAGGTAAATAGTACCGTATACAATAACTGTAGTATGCAAATAGTGCACCAGGTAGGTTCCCAGGAAAGAGAGGTGAGTCACTAATGGACACACTTAAATACCAAATCTTTCCTAACCAGAACTTTTCCTAGACAACACTTTCACACCACCACACGTTATTTCCAGCAACGAGAATAATTCTTTTCTGATGTGGAAGATCAGACAATGCTGCAACCACAGAGCATACTAAGAATTTTCTTATGAATCTGGCACTTAGTATCCCAGAGCTCTGAGAGCTCTGATACCACTGATGGGAAATGCCTGCATAATTTCCCTCCTCTGTGAATTCAAAAATAGGTACTATACGGAAGCGTAAAATAATTGTAATAACAACACCAGAAAATTTTTAGCGTGGAAAACCTTCTCAATGTGAGTAAGGGAAAAATCACGGGACCCGTGGTAGCCACTTAAATCTCCACTATAAAATAATGGGAATACAAAATACAATGATATTTGATCTTCAATTTGTGGATATAATTCTCACAAATTGGCACACTATTTTTCTCTCTTAGAAAATACTCTCTAAGGTTCTCTCTATTTTTCTCTCACTTTCTTCCTTCTTGATTGTGAGGATCTGATAATTTCTCCTTCTCAATTGCTTCTATTTATAGAAGCAAATTGAGGATGCTGCAGTGCAAACCGTGTGCACCACATTTGATTCTAAAATTGCTGCACCGAAAGTATTTTGTACTTTGGTGCCAAATTTCCTTGGGTTTGAAAATATAGGCTTGCTTTCGGTGCTTAACAAATTTGGCCTGGACCCCACACATCTTAGTTCTTAGAAATGATATTACAGATCTCCTATGCCTGTAAATACTTCTCAAAAACAAACTAGGAATGACCCTGTTATACAATTTAATTAAGTTGATTGGGATCAGTATGGATTTAGGTATAGTTTAGACTCATTTTTGTGCAATATTTATATTTATACATTGCATTAGAATTTTGCGGTCAAATAATCAATAAAAGAAATTGACATACATTTACCGTCTGCATAATTTACTTTGATTTTGAAGATACACAGCTCATCAACAATGCCAACAACACCTGAATTCCTAGAGAGCAACATTAGAGTAAAGCCAGACTTGAATGCCCTTGGTGCACTTGGTGACTTGGGCTGGTACTGCATTGGTGCTTCCTTGTGGGCAAAGGGCTACCAACTGCCAACCACCATCACCGCTCTTCCTGATGTCACAAGAAACGCTGCCGGAGTCATCTTGTCGATCACAGCCTCTTTGCAATGGGACCAACCAAACCAAACAGTTGCAACCATTCACTGCTCATTTCTTTCTCACACGTCCATGGACCTGGCCATATGTGGTTCCAATGGGTCTCTGCATCTCAAGGACTTCATAATCCCATACCAGGAGACTAGTGCTTCATTTGACTTCACATTTGGTGCAAAGTTTGTTGACCTTCACATTGGATGGAATGTGAGACCAGAGGAAGTTCATGTGGCCACTAAGTTCCCACAAGAAGCTCTAATGGTGCAAGAGCTTGCTAGGCTTGTTGCAAGTATTAGAGATGGTGGGTCTCGCCCCTCAACCAAATGGCCTGAAATTACTAGAAAGACTCAACTGGTAGTTGATGCAGTGAAGAAGTCCCTGGAGCTTGGCTGCAAACCTGTTGGCTTGTAGATAAAGTTACAAAATATGTTGCCATTAATCACTGTCCTCTGTCTCTACTCTTCCACCAGGCCTCCTTTGTCAACCATCCTCAATCCAATGGCCATTAGAGAGACCACCAGACCCATCTATTCAACTCCTCCATTCTTAGGCTGGTGAAGTAAATACATAGTCAGTTGCTAGGAAAGAAGCTGTCTTTGCCCACTGTTGCTCCCAATCAGTATTATCAAGAATATCCAGGTTGGTATAGTCATCACTCTTGGATGAAGGTTGTTGCCGGAGTTTCAAGAAGAATGACTATAACGAGAGATACAAATCAGTTTCACCATTTTCAAAATCATTAATGTTCTTATAAGTACTATTGGTGATGAAAGGCACCATCGGAATGAATGACCATATATATATATATCTATATATATATATATCAATTTCCATCTATTTTAGTTTTTCAGTTCAGTCGCAAAACCTTTAGGTAAACCTAATGGAAATAAGAATTGAACTCAGTTTCAGTTAAAAAAACGTTGCACTAAACTGCAATTGATATGAATCCCCGACATTTTTGCGAATCTGAATGTACAGAGGTGTGAAACGTTAAAAAGAATCATTACATAAATTCTGGATATAGTTAGATACAATTAAAAAACATAAATTTTCAAATTTGATGTTGATGTAAGTTTTGAATTTCACAGATTTGGCGAATGTACTGGATTTGGATGAGTTGTTTGCTACCGTTTAATTAAAATTCTTCATCTATACAGGCGTGTGAAGGCGATAGAATTTTAAGGACATCGGATAACTTGCAAAATCAGCTATGAGAATGCCAATTAAAATTGTGAAATGTCACTTTCATAAGGAATATATCTGTAATCTTAGCAAGAATTCTATGAGAAATCAACTGCTACTCACACGGAATATGTAACATACACAAATCAATTTCTGGTGCCTGGATTTAAGTTATATTAAATTGCTAACTTTAATTACGTAACTCAAACTACAAAAAAATGTATATACGTATCTCCCCTACATACCAACCTTCATAGGTAGTGAATAAAGTGATGTACATAGAATCATGAAACAAATTAATGGAATAAAGTGATACGCACAGATGACTTCAAGTTCTAATTACTAAACTAGTTGTGCCTAGTGATAACAATCAATGAGAACGGTAGCGCGGGCGTAGATTATAACTTTTTGTAGTTGTTGAGGCTGTGATTGAATTCTCTCCAACTTCTTCTGGAAGTATAAAGTCAGGATCATCAAGGCAATTCACATTATCAGGTAAATCTGTATCTACCCATTCAGACCAATCCACATAATCAGTATCCAAGTCCCACGACAACTCCTTTTGTATTTGCATGCTGTTAACCTTGTTAATTAGAGTTAGCAGCATTTGATGGTTCAACATTTCATAGTTCCTGCATAATTAACAAACAATTCTATTAGATATAAAATCTATATATACAGAGCCAACTTGTTTAAGGTTTTTACACCTACCTGTATGTGCAAATAGCATATAGAAGTTGAAGTGAAGCAGCAACCATGAAAAATAATCGGACCATGTTTATTATCCAGGTTTGTTGCACAATGTTATCACTAGTTAAACGAATAATGGATACCTCGATGAAGAAAGTAGCACAAAGCACTGAAAACAGCCAATAATATTTAGCCAATAATGTTGATAAACTAAAGCACAGAGAGAAGGATTGGTATACGTACCAATATATAGCCATGGCCTGACATTGTATGTTTGCTTCGTACTAGTCAACATAAAGATGACAAAGATTAATATGGAATAAATGAAGAAAGCTTTAATTATCCGTGATTCAAGCAACATGGCATTTTGCAAAGCAAAAAGCTTGTCTAAAGCAACAAACATGGTAGCCTGCTTTGATTCAAAAGATTCCTGTAGAGTAAAAATAGATATTCTGATTAAAAAATATTAAGAATACAGATATCAGCAATAAATACCTAAAACCAATAGTATACAAGAAATTGCAAACCTGAGCAGACAATATTGATTTTGAATTTTCCATTAAACGATCATGAAGTCCCTGAATTTGTTCCTGTCGCTGAAGAAGCTCTTCATGTTGTCTATGCCCATATTCAGCAAAATGTTGTAGGGTTTTCCTGTATTACATAAAGAACTCAACATTTTTTTCAAATATAATTCCTGAATTCAAATTTATAATAGTTAACTTATCTACCTGCTCTCCTCTAGTGCTTTGGATTGAAATTCAGTTAATGAATTTAGGCTCTTGAGTGCTGTAGATTGTCCATATAGAAGTTGCTGTTGCTTATCTAAGGAAACCCCAGCCATATTCCCAATATCTTCAGCTTTGCTTTGCAGGTTGCTCATCTTTAATGACATAGCTTCTCCAACTTTATTTACCTCATTCTCAATCTCAATGGCTTCATCTCTTAACTTTTCTATTTCTTTGCCCAAATAATTGTAAGATGCCTTGAGCATGGCTACCCCATCCTCCAAATTCCTCTTCATATCCTCTTGTCCTTCTTCTAGCTGTGATTGTGAAGCTGCAATTTTTTTAGTTTGCTCGTAAACACTTTCTGAATGTCTTAATACAATATCTATATGGTCTTCCACTTTTTTAACAGTTTGAGCAACTTCTTGTGTGTGAATATCAATTGAACTCAGAGAATCATAAATCTGTTTTGAGCCCTGTAATAGATGTTCCGATTTCTCATCAATGCTGTCTAACTTGTCCTCCACATATTGGGCTGAACTTTTTAGTTCTGTCACAAGTCTCTCTGTTTCATGTTTGAATGCATAAGCCCTGTAAAAAAATGTAAGGTACAAAACTTTGGTTGAGTTTCATTTCATTGGACTGAGAAGCACATAGAAAATAAAATAAAAGACCAAATAGCAATTGAAAGAAGGTTTGGTAAAAGAAATTGCACTTAACTGTAACTGATGACAAATGGAGTTGGTTTCAAGGTAGAATTCAAGGTAGACCTTATGGGAAATGTCATCTAAGGCTTTTAGGCATATAGTCATGGAAGATTTTGGGTCGCAACTGGGAAAGGCAGGCCTGCCGGAGTCCTTTTGAAAGCAATCACTAAGATGCCAAGCCAATCTAGACCGCTTCTCATCCGCAGCCAAAATCTCAGAACACCCAGCAAAAAGATGTTTATAAGCATTTTGCCAACATATGTTTGAGCCAATGATTTTATTTTTAGCATTCTCTATTAACTTCATTCCTTTTTGGTCGTTGATGCCCTCAATGGAGAATTCAGCACTAGAACCTCTAAAAGTGCCTTCATTGGCATAAGATCTCTCACTAGAGGAGGGAGTCTCTTTAGATGATGAAAACCAACCCCATGACTCACATCTTAATGAGAGGCAGAACAAAATAAAAACAAGAAGATGACTCCTATGACCCATTTGAGAATTTTATGTTGAAATCTATGATGTCCACCAGTGATGATTAAACCTGCATCTAACACACCATAAAATTAATCAACTAATGCTATTAGAAACTATTACCTCATGTTGCAAGCATGCTAACAATTTAGAAGGTTTGGGAGGAGAATATGTGCCTTGCATTCACCATTCTCTTACAAAATAGAGGACGAAACCCAGATCCCAGAGTTAATTTACAGGTACAAATGACAAAACCATAAAATTTCAATACTTTCCAGTTCCCACGTTTAAAAAAACAAGTAATAAATGCTTTATGAAATAAAAAGAGAAACAAAAACATGCCATATAAACCTGTATAGTGAAATTATTATGATATAAATCTGACCAACAAAGCAAAGGGTTTTTTTTTTTTTTTATAGTGCAGAGAACTTAATCTGCATAATGTTAACTTGAGACAAGAATGCATAGTTTCCGGTTTCCTTTAGACCCTTTGGTTGGAAGTCTCAAACCTAAAGAATCCATTGGAAGCAAGATCAAACAAAGTCTCACGTTGGTTTTCACTTGGCAGGAGAAGATATATAACCTATTAACCATGTTCCGTCGCTTCAAGGTTCGTGCCTTTTGACTCTTCATAACGGTAACGTAAGGGAAGAGAGTGACGAAGAGGGCCAAATTAAATCTTATTATGGCTTTCCACTTGTAGCAAAAGCAAAGCTGGAAAATCTCATTTGTTATCCCTTATTTTCTTTTCATTTTTTTATGCACAAAGTAGTGTCACAAATCACAATACTGGGTACTTAGTATGCAGTAAATGCACTTCACATAACTATGTTACAAAAACATAGTGAGAAGGCAATCAAATTTTGACAAATAGAGAGAGAGAACGAAAGAGTAACAATTTGTAAAGAAAAGTCTACCTCGGCAGAACCTCCGTTTTCCACAAGTTCAGTTGCTAGTGTGTCAACAATTTAAGGTTTTGGACTCTGCTGAAATGGTATATCAAAAGAAAGAGATACTTGGGATTCAAGAAACAAAAACTTGGGATTCAAGAAATATATAAAGTCGGTCCAAAACTTTATCGTCAATAAAAAAATGTAAGAATATTTTCATGATTTCAGATAATCCATTAAAATAACTTACAACATCACATCATGAAAGGGATCTTCATCCTCTTCGAAAATATAGGACCGAATTTAAGTCTTTTTAAGCAATGAAAAATTATAAAGAAAATACATTAAAAAATAATGTGAAAACAGCAAATAATAAACACGTTACATTTATTATATATTTTTCTTTTATTAAAATAAAGTAACTGTTAAATAGAGTAAGTTGATAAATTATAAAAAATAATATTAAAAATTTTCAAGTATAGCCAATTCAAAACTAGAAATTGGAAAAAAAATTTAATCTGTATCTTTTTTTGCTATTATTAACAATATATTACATAATTTAGATTTCCATGCAATAACAATTATATTAATATTGATTAATTGTTGTTTTGTTGAGCTAATACTCACAAACAACAAGGAGAAAGTATCTCAGAAAAAAAACAAAGAGAAAGTGTCGGAATAAAAACTAAGAAGAAGAAAAAATATCACAGTTTGAAATGAAACACCAAAGAACAAAATTTAAGTCAAACAAAAAAATTTCAAGTAAAGGAATGACAAATGAAACAAACTCGTTGATGTTTTTACTTTTATGTATGTACGTAATAGTCATGAATCAAAACTGCAGTATATAGATGCACATGCACATCACAAAACTGCAGTATATATGTTACAATCACACACAAAAGAGAAAAAAAGTTATATGAGAAATATGTACACAGAGAGAAAGAGAGAGGGAAACCTGCAGAATGGAATGGGTACGTCTCACTGTGTGTTTCACGTACGGAAGATCCTGAAATTCAAGTAGTGAAGTGCTTTTTTCTTTTTCTTTTTCTTTTTTTGACTGCAAGTAGTTAAGTTTATAGGAAAGCATACAAGTACAACTGTTGGAAAGGAATAAACAAATAGAACGGTGCGTTTCAGTTCAAAAGCGCACGCATTGGTTGGCGTCCGTTTCATACTTACTTGGTGGCCTCGTCTATTTGTCGCGTATATAGCCTGTATTTAATATTTGTGAAGAAGCACCGTACGGTAGCGTTATACCGCGTTCTACTAACCGTATCATATTCCATGCTTTTAACTTAAGAACTCAAAAAATTTAACCGTAAAAAAAAAAAAAACTCAAAAATTTTATATTTTTTTAATTTAATTTCGATTCATCGTGTAAAAAATTTTTGCGTTAAAAAGTATATTAAAAGTAAATTTTCCCATAACTGTAGCATGAACAGTATCCAATTACTTAGTTTCCTATTTTTCTTTAATCTTTTATCCTATTTTCTTTATTTTGTCCTAATAACAGAAAATTATTTTGCTTCACTTCTTAATTAAATGTAATATGGTCATAATGATCAATTTAAAAATAATATTGGATTGAAAAAAAAATAAAATTACAGTTAAACCATTATTTATTTGTTAGAAACATATCAAACAATGCCTTAATTTTATTTTATTTTTTTAGATGAATTGGCGAATTGCATCCAGCCATCCACTTCGATGCATGTATGTATGTAAGTCTGACTAAATGCAATTCATATATAAATTTATAGTAACAGAAAAAAGTGAGAAAACAATTTGTTTTAAGAAAGAAAAATAGTGAAAAATGTTTTATATAACAAAAAAAAATTATTGGTTCGCATAGGATTGAAGCCTTGAAGGATGGTGGAGAAGGTATGATATATATATATATATATATATATATATATATATATATATATATATATATATATATATATATTGTTAGGAGGCCTAAGCCCAGCTAAACAAGAGCCCTACGAAGAAAAGACACTCCAGCTAAATCCTCCAACAGGTAAGAACCACATCCAGGTGGGGGATATTCCGAAAAGTGCAACCCAATGGAATGAGAATGGGCATGGTTAGCCTAGTAGCAACTCGGTTACATTCCCTCAGAGCATGAGTAATACTAACCACTCAATCCTTGTTACAGAGTTAATAATCGAAACACGTGAAGGTATGATAAATTTGATTCTTGTGCAGTTAGTTAGTCCCATATAAGCACACAAATGTGACACCCCCCCCCCCCCCCAAATAAAATAAAAACACACACATGTATGAAGTAGATGAATTCTTTCAGATGCCTTGGTTAGACACTCATGGCAACATGGCCGTGACAACTAGGTAGGAACTATGAAGGTTAAAATCTATCAGCTTACTATTATAGGCTTGAAGCTCATTGTTCAGCATTGTTAGAAAACGTGCTTAGATCTGTGTTACAATTGTGCTTCTGCTTTGGATAACCAAGATTAAATGAGACATTGCTGCTCTAATGGATTCGAATCCTCTGTTTCATTTTCCTATCTGACTCCATGACTCTCAGAAAAGCACTTGGGCATATTTGGCATGATTTACACTAGGGAAGCAAGAAAATGGGACACAAAATACAAGTTATGCTCCATTACTGTCCAAATGAGATTGAAAGTTTACTGTGAGCCATCTTTGATTCTTTGTTCTGGTTCTTATGCATCATCTGTTACAGTTCCTATGTGATGTTTTATCTTTCTTGGTTTGATAATAAATTATAATATACAATGTCTTTTCTTTTCTGGCCATATAAGATACCATTTCAAAAGAGTGGAATTTCATTAGTCAATATAAGTAGCGTTGACCACCTCCACCTCCACCTCCAAGCTGCTACTGCTAGCTGCAAAATATCCCTAGTTACTTGAGCTCATATCGCATTTCTTAGAGATATAAATTTAGTAACCCTCATAATTTTTTCACTAACTAAAGGATCTAAATAGTTCATTAGTCAATATGATCCAAAATAGAAACAAATGATACAGAAAACACACTAGAAGATCAGTAATTACAATAATAATAAATAAAAAAAACATGATTTATATGACAAGCACAGAAGCTCCAAAATTGTCCTCCTAGAGCTCTTATACAATGAGAAACATACAGAGTAAAACACCAAAGCAAGGATTCGTTAGAGAAAACAGAAGAAGAAAGTTACAGGAGACCTAGCGAGTATAATAATCAATCTGGCATCATTGCCCTTGCCAGATATGTGGCAAATAACCCCTTCAAAGTTTCAATGTTAATTCGGGTGTCGAGTTCTCTATGTCAACTGGTGGATTCACTTCAGTAAAACTCAAATTTGAACTTCCAGTCAGTATGAAATTCTGATGAGTATCACCTCCCTCGGTAACCTGACGAAAACTACCAGGCCACAACAATTCTGCCTCATCATCCTCCAAGAATATTGGAAGACCAAGATATCCTTGCTCAAATCTTGCATTGCTTTTTATCTCAGGAGGACTCATTGTTGGTGAAAAACCATGGTGCAGTGAAGAGTGTGCCTTTATTCCTAAGGACCTGAAAGAACCATGAAGAGGGAGAGATGCTAGACTGGCATACCTCTCAGAAAAAAACCCCATTCGCATAGCACGCTTTGCTAATGTTCTTTCTCTCTTGTGTGCATTTTGGTGGCCACCAAGAGCCTGCGAGCTATAAAATTTGCGGTGACAGTAATTGCAAGAGAAAACTCTTGGGATGGTTGCTGCAGTAGTTTGAGAGGCAGGTGGTTCATTGCTGCTCTCACTAGTGCTTGAGAATGAGAGTCCTATTAAATCTCTTGCCCCTAACTCATTATTGTTGAAGTTGAGAGTTAATTCAAGTGAGATAGCATCTAAATGGGGATGAATCTGTGTTGGATTTGTGATGCTGGAAGAGTTAGTGAGGCTGTCACTACAAGGACCTGCAGAGGTTTCATGATTATATATATTGGAAGCAACCTGGCTGCTAACTTCAGATTCATATTCTGCTGAGGCCTCCACTTCAAGATCAATGTTTGGTTTCATGATTTAGCCGGGCTAAGTTTCAATCTAATTTACCAAATAAGTGAAGCAATCTACCGTCAGAATAATATCTATTTAAGAGCTTGCAGTGAAAGAACTGTTTTGTCCTCCTGAAATGAAAATCCATCAGTTCAAATTTAGTAAGCGTCAAAACAAGAAATTCTTGAGTCAGTTTGACCTCAGTAATAATTTTACAGGCCTCTAATCTGGCATGAATGAATGTAGAGCTGTTCATCCTCCCAAGAGAAGAGACTTCATAATAGAGGGAAAAGACAAATACATACAAGCAATCAGGTTCCCCAGTCCTCCCCTCCCTTTGATGATTTGTATTGATATTTGATAATGTGAAAGATTATTATTTATCCAGCATGAAGCAAAAACAAGCATCCTATGCTTTATCTCTTCCTTTATGGAAGCCAATTAGTCCTGGCAGGCTGGCATAGATACACACATTTTCATTCACATGCCAATGATGGCGTGTCTTGTGATTCAAGTGCCTTGATAAATGGACTTTCAGCTGAAAAAGCATTTGTACTGGGTGCTTCCTCGTTTTGCAATACGTTGGCCTACCAAAATGGTAAAAGAAACAGGTACTTGGGATGTTTCTAATTTTTGGGATACTGGTTGAAGGCAGAATGTACAGTAAAAAATATCGGTACCTCACCTTGTTACCAACAAATGGGATGCATACCTATGGCCACAACCCCATAACGAAGAACATCAACAAAACTACTTTTTTACTTGTAGCCTCTCTCAGTTTAAGTAGAACTAATATCTATTGAATTCATAATTTGAATTATATCTGAAATCAAATAAAATGGTCAAATATTTTTCTTTAATTTTTTCAAAACAAAATTCATCTAAGAAAAGCTGTAGTGAAATACCAGTACCCCTTAGCCAATTCTGCTTTTTTGGATTTTTCTAAGAGAAAAATCAATAAAACCAGAATCCTGAATATGTACCACTCAAAACCATCTAAGTAGCAAATGTATGATTGAAATTTAAGGTCCAACTAGATATGTATTGCCAATTCAGATTGGAAAATTCGACTGAACTCTCTAAGTAAGGAACTGTTCCTGACTGAATCTTGACCTATGCAGCTTGTTTTCTGGCCCACTCTTTTGTAAGTATCTGAAAAACTGGAATAAAGTAGAATGGGACATGCCATGAACTATATACAATGTTTTCGCATTCACCATGACCAAAGTACTATCAATGATCCGGGAAATCAAATTCCTACTACTTCACTCTAATTAGTAACTTACACATTTCTGATCTGAACTCAATCTGGAATCTATATGGAGATTCTTTCTAATTATAGATTTCCAAGAGCCAAATGACTTAGGAAATTGAACACCATATCCTTTAACTCTGAAAAAGAGAGAGAGAGAGATAACCAAACTCCCAGTTTAAACTCTTGCACTATCAGTTTGTAAGTGCAGGGCAAGATTGAGAGACAGTAAGAGATAGAGTGAGTGAGTGAGTGAGTGACCACCATCACCATGGCAGCACACAAGACAAAGAAAAACAAACATAAATATGGAGGAACAACAACATCTGCATATCCCATCCAAGTCAGAAAATTACATGCAGATACTTGCTTCATTTTCTTCCTTGCCAATTCTATGATGAAAAAAAGTCTTACTGTTAAGAGATGAAAATCACTTTAAAAGGCTTGGTGAGAGAGGCAGAGTTGGGTGGCGGGGTAAATAAGGAAAAACTGGAGCATGGATGAGAATCATGAGATGATGGAACATTTGAAGGTAGAATCCAGAAACCATTTCGTCTATGCAGTGATTCTAGCTTGTCTAGAGACTAAAAGACTAAAGACAAGGAGAAAACCAAAAGAAGAAGATAATTAGCAGTTCAGCACAGAGATGACAGTAAAAGAGTATTTACATACCCTCTCTCAAATTTCAAGATCAAGTGAAAGTGGCTTGCTTCAGAGGTCACCTATAAACTGCTTTGGAATTGGAGACATGTATTTGCAGTGTTGCTTTTCTTGGTGTGGTTGATTATAAGAAGACAAAACAAGCCTGTGGGTTTTTTTATGTTTATGTATGAAACACTAATAGAGGTTAAGGTGAGAGCTCAGAGGATTTTTTTCTAATATAAAAACCATTTTTTAACAGAAAAAGGAATAAAATTAAAGGAAGAATAAATGGGGAGAGAGAGAGACAGTGAGATTGATATGGTGGGTATTGATGGTTAATTATGGGAAAGCAAAGGTAAGAGGGGAGTGGAGGGTTGGGGACAGAGAAGTCAGAGGAAAAGGAGGTTTTGGGATAAATAAAATAAAATTTAAAAAAAAATGATATGATCAAATCAATGTTGTATTAGATGTTTAATCAGTTATAATTAAACACTTCAACTTTAAAATTAATATTTTGGTAATCAAAATCAATTTAAACTTGGTTAAACCATCCAGGTAAACTAGTTGAACTAATTAAACCTGAATCACGAGTATTCGATTCTGTATCCGATATAGTTTTAACAACAATATATCAAATATGCTATTCATTTGAAGATATGAGGCACTGTACCTCCTTTTATTTTTTGGTTGAATTTTGGGCTTTTACAAGAAAGCGAACACCTGCTTCCCCCACATATATAAAAAGTACAAACTACACCTAGCTTGATTGAACATAGTATGAGAAAGAAGCAAAAACAAGCTAACAGTGTAGTCATTATTCCCACCAAAGATTCTCTAGTCACTTTTTCTTTCTCTATCTCTCTCTTCCCCACTTCAAAAGTATTTCACATAACTCCACAGTGCATGGGGTCCGCTTTCATAGTTTCATATTTGGTTCCATCTATCACGTCTAGCATTTACATCATTTGTTTCTCCTATTTTTTAACTACCCCACTCACCATAAATAATAGAGCACATGTCCTTCTCTTACCAGCCAAAAAAACATTTTATATTATGAATTATTGTGACCCCATTTTTTTTATCCTCAAATATTCCTTGCAATTCTCCTCGCAGGTTATTCCCCTTGTCTTTCAAGTTTAAATGACATTTAACTGTAAAGAGACAACAATTGAAGCATGAAATTATTAATTTATTCAAGTAAATCATGATTGGAGTAGTTAATTGTCACAACAGATACAGCTGCCGGGCTCTAATCTTTTTCCCAGATTTTGGCCACTCTCGTTTCGAATAATTTGACATAGCAAAGCTCCATTAGAACAAGAATTGGAACATGTGTGATTCCTTGTTCAGGGAAAAGGACAGCAATTTGAGCCATTACATAAGATTAGGAAGCCAAGTTGACACAAAAGGTTCACTGGTAATTAACCCATCAAAGAAAAGAGATTGGAGGGTTGTCATGTCCTTCAATCTCCATCATTAAACTGAAATTTTTTTGAAGGAGAAGATAATGGGATGGTCCATTATTCCACACACGAAATTATAGAATCATCATGGCCATAGGCTCCAATATTTGCTCTTTTCAACTTGGGAGTGGACTTTGTCTAACATGCTCCCTAATCATCGCATGGACGCTCTCTTTATACGAGCCGTTGGATATGCTTAATAATTGATCAATGGCTAGAGTTAATTATGAAAAACCTGATGAGACTGCTATACTTTAAAACTTAAGAAAATTGCTTAACCCAAATATCATATCCATTAGAAAAACAATGACCAGTTATTACTGATGAATTTTATGGAGCATCCATGCTTCAAACTTCTTTTAATAGTATATTGAAGAAGCCGCCATTACCATTGTAACATGGATTCCACAAGATTGCAATCGCAACGGTTCCTACATGAAAGTTTCATCTTTTCAAAGACTCCTTAGTACAGAGTCAAATGAGAAATGCGCTAAAAAACACATTGATATGGTTTGAGAATAAATGCAAAAGGTTTTGAGTTTGGAGAAAATTTAGATAAAGTTACTTAGGTACTTGTGGTACTTGTCTCTAATAAAAATATGACATGTGTTTTATTTTTTAATTATTTAATTATTATTTTTAAAATTTTTATTAATGAGTTATAAAAAAATATATATATGTCGTATTTTCTATTGAGACAATCACCATAAATACCTTAAAAACTTTACTTAAGTTTTGTCCTTTGAGTTTATCTAGTGGATATTCAATTGTGATATATATATATTTTTTTAAGTTAAGTAAAATAAATGCTTAAATATGTTTTTAATGTGGTTTGAATTAATTTATTTTATTTAAAATAACTTATAATTAAAAGTTATTTGAGAGTTTTTTAGAAAAAAATAATAACTTCTCTTAAAATAATCAAAACTAAATATGCTTTAAACCTCTTTAAATATAGCGATTTTTTTGTTTCAGTTCCTCATTTTCAAAATTTTAGGAATGAGTACATCTATGTTAGATGTTGTCATTATTTATCTATGTAGAGCATAAGTATCTTATGAAAATTTAATGGATGTTGAGGTGAACATTAAAGAGATTAAAATAAAAAAATGCTATATTTTAAAAAAATAAATATATATTTAATTTAAAATTTATTCATTTTCACTATATCAAGTAAAAATTCTACTCATGTACATAATTTTTTTTAACTCATAAACTTCACTTTTAAACATAATTTTCTTTAGCTCCAAAACCATCACCTTGAAACACCATTAATTTAATTTTGAATTAATGTTACATATATACATTTACATATATATTACGTTATATTTACATAATTTATATCATTTGATTATAATTATTCTTACCTCATTTTATATATATATATATATACACACTTTAACTCTTTGACATTATATAGATATAAAATGATATGATTATTTAATTCTTCATATGTTAAAGAATCGTACGATTTTAATGTAGAATATTTAGCATTGCAAATTTACATGATTGACCTGTACGGATTGTGTGGTATAAACTTAAAATCTTAAACAAATCTTTCAAGTACACAAGTATTATTCCAACTTATAGTCCAATCAATATATGGATTAGGTTGAATAAATCTTCCTAAAAATAAATTGTTTTCTTTTTTAAGTGACAAGTTATCAATTACTTTAAGGTTGTATCTTTGTAGGATTTTTTTTTTGTTACATTTGCTGTATTTGGTGTCTGGATTATTCTTTATTGTAATCTTCAAAGATCAACCATGTATTCGCCAAAGAATAATAGGTAAAATTGGAAGAAAGCCCAGAGCAATACCGGGAATAACAATGCTATAGATACACGCATCACCATTACATAGCTTTTATCATTAGATTATAGTTAGACTTATCTTATTTTTTATACATTTAAACTCTAATTTTATCACTTAAACAAATTTGAAAGATATGAGAATATGGATGATGTGTCACTTTTTTTATCAAGAATATAGAAATAATATGAAGGGAAACATTTGTCTAAGAAAAAAAGTTAGATATATATCACTTTAAGTGATATATATATATATATATATATATATATATATATATATATATATATATATGTGTGTATATATATATATATCACATCTGTATATCTAACAGAATTATAATAGAGGTATGTAAAAAATAAAGTAGAATTAGATGTGATCAAATGATAAAAATTGTATAAATATAAAGTGATATATATAAGTAAAAATGTATATGACTAAAATTATTCTTTCTCTAATGAGCTTACAAGGCACGGTCAGGGTGTATAAAAAACTAGATCTATCATACAAAAAGTTATTTTTGTAGAATATATATATATATATGCACAATTGGATCCTGCATCTTGCTTTTGGGTTGAAACAGCCAAAGTTAAACATTAAACAATATTTTAATGGGGCATTAGAAGCTTAAGCACATGTTCAAAGGGGATTAGTTTTTTATCACCCAAAAAGACAGAGAAAGTAGAAGAGGGTGGAGAAAGAATACATGGGCTCCTCAAATCAAAGCAAATTTTCTACGGATTTTGCACTTCAAAAAACTCCTAGGCTGGGGGCATACCTACTAATTAGCCCATTAAGGCCTAAGCACATGTCCTAAACAGATTGGTGATTTTCTCAAGCAGATCATAGAGTGATCAAGAAAAATATTTTAAAAACTCCCGACAAATTAAGCCTCGACATATCATCCTATTCACGTGCGTCTGATCTTAGACCAATCGAAATCTGTTCACAAAAGAAAGAAAGAAATATACAATACAATGTAACAGTACTTTTTTCTCAGGAAACTAACAGAATTATAAGACAGTGCCAAAGCCTACATTGTTTCATGCCTATCCTATTTTGTTTGCTTTTACTCGATCACACAAATGGCACGTGACCAAGTGACACTCCACCTTTTGGTCATGGCAGTTAGAGACAAGTCCATGTTTCCGCCGCTTAGTGCAGTTCCCAAGACACCGCTCTCACCAGTCACCACCTTAATTAGCCACCATGACTGGCTCAAACAGGTCCCCCCCCCCCCCCACACTTTCATTTCTGTTATTACAAAGTCTAAAGGCTTAGCATAATCAGCATAAGCATTAGTATGTTAGTGCAGAAGATATACATAATAACTCTCTCTAGTGATAATTACAGTCTCTACTGATATATTTTAAGGCAAGTTCTTCCACTTGGTTGTTGACTATTAATATATTCTCATGCTTCCTTACTTTACAATTGTTTACCGCAAACATGTCGCGTTAGTGCTGGTTAGTAAGAGCCCACCAGAGAGTAGGCTTAGTCATTCATAGCCATGCCTTTACCTATATTCAATCTACCGTCAAATACATGTTCATGATTCCAATCAAATGAAGAGCTTGCCGAGTAAGCTTCTGAATTCTGATCATTAACTAAACTTGCCATCGTGACCCACTTAACTATATCAAATTTGAATTTTAGATACCAAACTAATATTGGTCAGACACCAATGGTACTATTGGGGGAAAAGAAAAACTATTGGTGTTTATAGACAAGCAAACATTATAGGTGCTAAGAGCATTTATAAAAACATCAATGGATGATTGCCTGCTACTGATATGTGGCCAAACACCAGCGTAAAAATGGTGGAAGTATTATACCTTAAAGATTCTTGAGTACATATAATTTAAACCTTAGTTGAATACAAATAGGAATAAAAATTTAGTAATGAATCTCGAATCAAACCAATTGTGTGTACCATTAATTACAACCATACAATTCCAAAATTTGAAACGGATAAAAGCTTAAATGGTCTAATACTTCTAGATGCCTTTGGTCTTGTAGAAGGAGCACACATTTTTTACTGGAACAATGAACCATGGTCCTCCATGAATAGAACTACTAACATAAGGGAAGCACCAGAAGTATACATTAGTATTTTTGTCAGAGTTGAATTATGTAGTATTATATTAGTATGGCCAAGATGGATAACCTTATCAAAGCGTATGGCCCATAGTTACCAGATTCGAAAAGTACTTGAATATGGTTTTTTATTTTGGTATACCAGTCCACCCCACTCCATGTGAGATTTGCTTCGGGCTGACCCGACCAAAACATCCCAAAATTTATATTCCAAATAGAACAAGACACTGTTAACGAGAGTTACTTCACTTAATCAACCTTTCGTTCATAATAATCATATGACTTGAATTTAAATTTAGAGAATTTCATTAGTAAACAATTTGTAATTCCAATGTAAATTTTTCCTGAAGTCAGGTCATTGTCCTGACTTAAAATGAAAAGAACCTTCCTTAAATCGAACATTTTCTCTAAAAAAAAAAAGGACAATACGTAAGACAGAGCAAATTGACTTCCATAGAAAACAAGGTAGTAGATTGAGCAAATTGACTTCCCATACAATAAAGAGAATTCTCATACATACACTTTTTATATCCAGTTTTTTTTTTTGGTTTAATATCCAGTTGAACTTGAGTTGAAAGCTATGACACAATACCATTTGGCTTTGACAATCAAACATAACATAAATTAAGGATATTGAGTTAACTCAACAGATTAAAATATTCTATGGGCAAGTTTTACACGACGTATAAAGTTTGATAAGATAAATATATATAATATATTATGACTTTATTTCTTGTTTGATGTGATCACAGTATTATATAAGTTTATCCAACATATTTATCTTATATAATAAAATAATGTATAACTTAATCAGGTCTTGGAATAAGAATGACAAAACTCTGGATGGAGATTCCGACGAGAACTGCCCAGATTGGAGCCTTGAATACGGGATTTTTCTTCCCACGGGAATGAGGACGGGGAGAAAATTCTCCCCATGATATATTTGGGAACAAGGACCACACTTTCCGCCCCACAGGGTCGCCGTCCTGGTTAAATTACTAAAATCTCCTTTATGATATATATATATATATATATATATATATATATATATATATATGTATGTATTTTAGTAATTTCATATTTTATTAATTTTTATATTTATTTAAAATTAAAAATATTAAAATAATTTATTTCATCTTTTTCCTATTTTTTAATTTTTTGATATACCTACGAGGATTCGGGGAACGGGAATAAGGAAAAAAATTCTCCCGTGGCAGGGAACGGGGCCGGGGACGGGGCTCTCCATTCCGCGCAGGTGTCATTCCTACTTGGGGGTGAGATTAGACCTAATTAGGTTTTGATGGATAAGATCATCTGAAAATATTCCCTTTACAACCCTATCACTTGAACACCAAGCCCCTGCACCACCTGCGACACCCTCACTACTGAACCACTATCGTCATCCCTGGCCATCCCAAGACCACCGCACGTCGTCACCTATCTCGCCCAAACCACAACCGCTCCCAGCCCACAACCTCTACCACCCAAGCCTCCCCTGCACAGCCACTGCGCTGTGGCACCGTACAGGCACACCTCTAACAAGTCGCGCCACTCTATGTCATTGTTCACCATCTCCGTTGAAACCGACGCTACCATCATAGAACCCAGTCAAGGGTCCCTTGTGTTGTTTCCCCATGCTCAGACGATACAAACTGATCCCCTTCCTCATTCTCTGTTATTTGTCTCTTTATTTTATTAACATAGTTTACCTTTTTTTTTTGTTAATGTTTATTTCAATTTGGGTCAGTCATCTTTGAGTTAAAGAGTATTTTTATCAAAAAATATTTATTTTTTATCATATCTAATATTATATAAGACATCAATAAATATATGATAGAATTATTTTATATAACATAGTATATTATATAATATCACATCAAATACTGGATAATATTAAAATTTTATCAAATTAACTATTATATTTTATAGTATCAAATTTAATACAATTAAATTTTATTTTATCATACGAACCCAACGGACGTTAGTGACATGAAAATGAATCAATTGACTTATTTCAATTATTTGTTTCAACACTTCGTATAGTTTCATAGAATAGTTTTTTTTTTTTGGGCTGACTATAATGGTGTCCAGTACTCTTGCTTTGTAACTTGTTAATTGAGTTTTTGTCCCGTTGTTAATAAAAAATAAATAAAAATATAATACCCTTTTTTTTTTGGTACAAGTTTCATAGAATAGTTACTCCCAGTGAAGCCTATAAGTCTGATTTATTTGAGACTGCCAGAGAGGTCCAAGCTTAATGGCCAATAAAAATGCATAACGGAAGCAAACTTGAACTGAACTTGATTGGATGCCATGCTTTCTATCCAAGTGGCTAATCAGCCCAACAATATGCTGTCGACTATTTTTGCAAGTCGCTTCTGCCACAACAATTGGGTTGGGCCTAAACAAAGAAGTAATACAAATTTACAACTTCTTGTTGAGATTAATTAATAAGAAGTAATACCAAATTAAAATTATTAATTATTAACTAATAAACATTTGTTGAGATTTGAAGTCATTACCTTGCGGGAGTCACCCGGGCGAGACCCTTCTCTCCTTTTTTATTTTCATTCATATATATGATATGTTGAATCACTTGTGAAATCGACTTTACTTAACTATGTCTGCTTTAACTTTACTTTAGACTTGTATTGTGTAATAAAATTAAAAAAATGATTGAGTGAATTTATGAACGAATGAGCAATTATTATATTATAAGCAAGACCTTTCTTATTTATGATACTGGTATGTTCTAATCCTAGAATAAGATAACTTTAATTCTTTAATAACTTTTTTTTAACAAAAGGAGTAATTATATTGTCTTCCTCTAAGGTATAGTCAAATAAAAAAAATCGTATGAATAATATAGTTGTTGAATGGTAAAGTTAATTCTTTTATGGTAAATGAAATTTCAATAATATTATGTTAGTAAACAGTAAAAGTAAAATTAAGAACATTTTTGTTTTGAAAAAACTCAAAAGAATGTTTCTTTTCTTTAATCATACCTGCAGGGATTCTATTGTAATTCTTCCTAATAAAAATAATGTTTAAAACTTCAAAAAAAAAAATCAAACATTCTCCTTTTATAATGAGGTATAAATTTAATATAGACACTTTTTTTTCTTTTATATAAAAGCCAAAAGGTGAAAGATATTATTTCAGACAAAGAGCTACCAACGTCCATCATAGCTTCCCAAATAAAGATGGTAATCGCTCAAATTCGGAGCAGTAATTGATTACAGTTAAGATTGTGAACTCACTGAAGTTTTTAACATTTTAGCATATTCAGAGGGGAAAAAATATAAAGCCGAGGAAACAATGATAACAATCCAACCATCAATCGTCTAGGTAATTGGCGAATAGCATCTAGTCATCTACCACAAAACTTTTCTTCACACAATTTATTGATGAAGTAGAATATCTAATAGCAACTAATGTAACCAACAAAAAAATCTAATAATTAAGGACAATATAATAAATTGCACATATATTTAGACTTAATAGAAAGATTTTAAAACTAAAGGAGGCTTTTTTATCTCACAAGCACCAACATACACACCTATATAGACTTGAACATGTTCTGTTTGGTTTTGATACTTCAAACTTTCTTCAAGTCTCTCTCACACATTACCCTCAAGTTAGAGCTCGGCACAAGGTTAAGAGAGTGGATCCTTTTTATAAGAATTTTTAATATCATCTTATAATATGAAAAATTCAAATAAAAAAAATTATTCCCACAAAGTTAAGATCCAAGTCTCGAGAGTCAAGACTCATACTTAAAGAAAAATTATGCTCTACCCATAATAAATAACCCCACCATCAAGTAATGGCACTCTTTCAAAATTTTAAGAATATACATTTATTGAAATAAAAACTCATTTATGAACCAGATCGGAAAAAAAAAACTCATTTATGAAAAAAAAAATCAAGGCCACCCATTTATCAACCTAAACTTCACTTAGGAGTAGGTTAGTGTGATGAAATAAGTTCATGGTCTAGATGCATTTAGGTTAGGGCCATGTATAAGATGGACTCTTCATGTTAGGGTCCATCGATGGACCAATAATTGTAAATCGTTGGATGATAAAAAAAAATGGATGCATGGCTGAGACCCATCACTTTCAACCTCAATGACCTTTAACCTGAAGTTTGGAGGAATTGCAATTTGGATTAGTTTGCTAATTTATTTGTTATTGCTCCAAAATTAAGTTGTCCAAATTTCTTAATTTTCATTGATCCAAATTTTTTTAAATATTAAATGTATTTTTTTTTTTAAAGATTTGGCAGGTTGGTTGTCTAGCTCGCTCAACCTATCTCACAATGGATGGGGTTAAATATTAAATTCATTATTTAAAAAAAAATTGTTGAGCTGGTCTTCTAGCTCGTTCAACCCGTCGCCCAAAACATAGTAAGCTTGATTTGGTATGTGTATGACGGGACGACAAAGCCCATTTTAACATTTCTATGTTTAGAAGTGTATGTGTGTAACATTTTGTGATACTTAGGATGGGCAAAGTGTAGGAAAAATATACCAAGAAAGGCACATTTTATATGAAATTAGAACACTGATTTAATAATTTACTTGTTGAAGACATGATTCGATGAATCAGGATTTGCTTCTGTGTTGCACGTATGTTGCACGTATCATTGGAACAAAAGTAAGTCTTCTTTTTCACTCACCCCATGTTCTAGATTTTCATGGACGACAAAGCGTGACTGCCATTTTAACATTTCTTATTAACCCTAGAAGTGTATGTGTGTAACATTTTAGTTAAGATCATAAAATGGATCATAATATCACTGGAAAACAAAATGGGCAATTGATTGCGAGCTCTTTATAAAAAAATTCTAACACAAAGCTCTCAACTTACAATATTCCTCAATTGTGAAAGAAGTATTTATTATTATTCCTATTTTGTCTATTATCACTCCTCCTCAATTAATTTTTTTCTCATTTTTCTAAAATATTTTTTATTAAATAAATAGGTGAATCTGTCGTATTTACTTATTACTAAAGAATATTTTTAAAATGGTAAAAAAATTAATTAAATAAAAGTAATAATAAATAAACACTCCCAACAATGACACCCCAACTACATCATCTTACTAACGTAAAAAAAAATAATATATAATCTAAATAAAGCCTTCCAAGCTTCTGAGGAGACCTCTCCAAAATGTGTAACACCAGATCCATAAACTTAGAATGACTAGCAAAATAATCAACTCCATGATTGTCATCTCTAAAGCACGAGTGATCCTTACTTGCCAATCCTTAGTGAATAACCCTGTGATAAAGCAAATGAGGTGTTTATGGTGAATTTTTGTCTAATAACAAATTTGATTCCAAATCTCGATTCAGGAAAAGAAATCATTTCTTCAAAAAATTCTCTAACACCTAAACTGGTCTTTAGGCAAGAATGTGAGGAATAACTTTGAATAAAACACAAAACTTTATATATTGAAATTGAAGTATTGTAGCCTGATAAGTAACTTAGTAAAAATATAGAAAATAAATAGAGCAATGAAAATGGTAATTGAAGGAAATTATTTTGAAAGTTAAAGATTACTTTTAAACCTAAGAAAATAGTAAAGAGAAAGCAATTAAATGACATAAAATATAAAGAGAAAAGTAATAAAGTGTCGTGAAGTAAACTTGACATGCAATATAAAGTGTATAAATATAAAGAACAAGAATTGAAAGAAAACAATGTAAAGACAATGTAAGTAAAGTTGCAGATAAGTAAATGTACAGAAAAGTAAACTTGTAAAAAAGTAAAGAAAACAAACAAATAAAAGTAATTAAAAAAATTTAAATGATCTCAAAAGAATCACTTAATCTAGAGTAAAAAAAATGTTGCAAGAAAATAAAGACTAGAAACATAAATGAACTTGAATTTAAAGTTGTATTGAATTTGTAAATAATATAGAAGTGAAATTAGATGGAAATATACTTGATTAGACTTGCGTGATTACTCAAAATGTTAAAGTGACATGAAAGCGTGATTATAAGTGTTTGTGAGTAATGAATTTCTAACTCCTAATCGTTTTCATCCATTTGATATTTATAAATTTTCTAAGTAATTGACCTTTTTACGTAATGTTGACATGACATATGTTTAAAATAGAAAAATTTGCCTAATGATTATTAGTAATAATTCTCAAGTAACTGTCAGATCTTTGTCAATAATCTTCATGTTGTACAAGTAATTGCCTAACATTTGTCAAAAAATTTGTATTATCTTAATCTTATACTTATAACTATTATTAACTTTTGTTTCAATTTTTAATTCTCTTATATGAATTTAAATTTGAATCTCCAATTAGTTAGTAACTTTTGATTGAGACCCCTTTACTTCTATCTTTAAAAATCTTAAATGTAATTACTGAGTTTTAAATTTGGAAACCAAATCAAAACTACAATTTTAATAACTTGTAAATAAAAAATATTAATTTGATGACTTTATTACAACTTTCATTCAAATAAAATCGTATAAATTTTTAAAATAAGTTTTTGACTATACCTGAAATTTATCTAAATTAAAAAATATATTTTTATATCAACATCACGCTGACACAAGTATGCGAGCTAGGACATTCCTCGAAAACCAACTTATCTATGTAGCTGGAATCGAACTCCACCTATACGGATGTGAATTGCTTGTTCCAAGACAATTCAAAAGCTGTGAAAATAGCCCACTGTTCACATACAAGGACACCGGAATAGTCAGATTTCTGATGAAGCCAAATATCCAAGGAAATGATAGGAGTCCATAATTTTTGGGTCTCGTTATTTGTAAATAAAAAATATTTTTATTTTATTCATAAATTTATATTATATTTTGTGAAAAATATTATAATTATATATAATTTGATTTAAAATCTTTTTTATACAAATATATGATAAAAAAATTAAACATATTTAATTATAAAAAAATATTTTTTATAATTTTTAACAAACCAAGTTCTAATGATAATAATTATGTAATCAAGTCGAGTCAAATTAAATATTTAAGTTAAAATTTTATTTATGAAAAATATATATTATTTAAGTTTAATTTATTTATTTAGATAAATAAAATTTAAAAATTAATTTTTTTATTTAAAAAATATGAAATTTGAACTTAATTTATTTAATTTACTTATAAATTAATTATTTTTATTTTGTTTATCAAATTTATTCATGAAGTATTTTTTAAAATTTATTAATTTAATATTTAATAGACATATTTATATTAAAAGATGAAGTAAAAATAAAAAATTTTAAAAATTAGAATTAAGTAACTGGTAGATAACAATAAATAAAATTATAAGTCTTTAAATAAAATTAAAATTTACTTATAATAATATATAAACTATTATTATTTATACATTTTTAAGTAAAATTATAATTTTTTATGATATATATATATATACTATTTATTCACAAATTTTTAATGTTAAAATTTATAAAATTTGAATTTCATTTTTTATATAATGAAACTTAAATTTAATTCTAAGATTGTTTATTTATTTAATTAAAAAATAAATTTGATTGAATATTTAATAAGTTAAATTAAAATAATTAACAAATAACTCAATTTATTTATAATACATCCAAAACAAATATATTAAATTAATTATATTATTAATTATTAATTAACTATCATATCATTATATAAAAAAAAATTTAACTATCATATCATATGTTAATACTTTTTTGACACAGTACATCCATAGGTTTATGCAAGTTTTTCTTCCTTTCTTAAACTTTAAAAATAAAAAAATAAAAAAAAAATCTTGAAGATGCCAAGTCGGCTGATGGGTCCAGTTGGCAAAGCACACCCACCAATGTCACGAGTCATACCAGATATGTGGTCCCAATCTCCATGTGCGTTATTACCACTCCCCTCACTTTTGTTAGTCTGTTTCATCACCTCACCATGCACCCATTGCCACCCACTCTCGCTCTCTCACTCTCTCACTCTCTTCCACCACCTAGCCTAGGCCAGGAGTGATTGTGATTTGTGAGTGAACAACTCCAACACCATGAAGAAGAAGAAAACCCACAAAACCTTCCCCATTCTTCTCTCATTCATCATCCTCTGCTCCTGCGTCCACTCCCAATCATCACAAGACGCCCCTGCAATGCTCGCCCTCAGGGACACCCTCAACCCACCCGAATCCCTCGGCTGGTCCCACCCCAACCCCTGCAATTGGAGCTACGTCTTCTGCTCCCACTCCAACCGGGTCACCCGGATTCAAATCGGACGCCAAGGCCTCCAAGGTACCCTCCCCCACAACAACACCCTACAAAGCCTCATCCAGTTGGAGCGCTTGGAGCTCCAATTCAACAACATCTCCGGTCCCCTTCCCACCCTTAACGGCTTGAGCTCCTTGCAAGTTATCATGCTCAGTAACAACCACTTCACCTCCATCCCCGGCGACTTCTTTGCTGGCTTGTCTCAGCTCCAATCCGTCGAGATCGACAACAACCCTTTTGAGGGCTGGGAAATCCCACAGAGTCTCCGGAACGCTTCGGCGCTTCAGAACTTCTCAGCGAACTCCGCTAACATCAGAGGCAAAATTCCAGATTTTTTTTCGTCTGACGTGTTTCCTGGCTTGACCCATTTGCATTTGGCCTTCAATAATCTCGAGGGTGTGTTGCCATTGAGCTTTTCTGGGTTGCAGGTCGAGACTCTCTGGTTGAATGGGCAAAAGGGTGATGCTAAGCTTGGTGGTACTGTTGATGTGTTACAGAACATGACTTCTTTGACACAGGTTTGGTTGCATTCAAATGCGTTTACTGGGCCGTTGCCTGAGTTTTCGGGCTTGCAAAGCTTGCAGGACTTGAGCTTGAGGGATAACTTGTTTACGGGTCCTGTTCCTGGTTCCTTGGTGAGCCTCAAATCACTGAAATTTGTGAACTTGACTAATAACTTGCTTCAGGGGCCAATGCCTGTGTTTGGTTCTGGGGTTGGTGTGGATTTGACTAAGGATTCTAATAGCTTTTGCTTGCCGGATCCTGGTGATTGTGATCCAACGGTGAAGATTCTGCTTTCTATTGTTCAGTTTATGAGGTATCCTATAAGGTTTGCTGAGAATTGGAAGGGGAATAATCCATGTGCTGATTGGATTGGGATTATATGTAGTAATGGGAATATTACTGTTGTTAATTTTCAGAAGATGGGTCTTACTGGGACAATATCCCCGGAGTTTGCTTCACTGAAATCACTGCAAAGATTGTTGCTTGCTGATAATAATCTCACTGGTTCAATTCCTGAGGAGCTTACTGCTCTTCCTGTGCTTACTGAATTGAATGTTGCTAACAATCAGCTTTATGGAAAAATCCCAAAATTTAAGAGCAATGTAGTTATTACCACAAACAGTAACAAGGATATAGGGAAGGATAAACCCAGCCCATCCCCTCTAGGTTCACTGTCTCCGAACTTGACAGCTCCAAACACAAGGGAAGAAAATGGTGGCAAAAAATCTTCCCATGTAAGAGTTATTGTGTTTGCTGTGATTGGGGGTGTAGTGTTGGTTTTGGTGATTGGTTTCTTAGTTTTCTGCTTGCTTAGGATGAAGCAAAAACGGCTAAGCAGGGTGCAGAGCCCAAATGCACTAGTGATTCACCCTTGTCGTTTTGGATCAGATAATGAAAGTGTGAAGATAACAGTTGCAGGTTCAAGTGTCAGTGTTGGTGCTGTTAGTGAAACCCAAACTGTGCCCAGCAGTGAGGCAGGAGACATCCAAATGGTTGAAACAGGAAACATGGTCATTTCTATACAAGTCCTGAGGAAAGTCACTGACAATTTCAGTGAGACAAATATATTGGGGCAAGGAGGTTTTGGAACAGTTTATAAAGGTGAATTGCCCGATGGTACAAAAATTGCAGTGAAAAGAATGGAATCTGGGGCAATAACTGGGAAGGGGGCAACAGAATTTAAGTCTGAAATTGCTGTTTTGACTAAGGTTCGCCACCGGCATCTTGTATCTCTTCTTGGTCACTGCTTGGATGGGAATGAGAAGCTTCTTGTGTATGAGTACATGCCTCAGGGGACGTTAAGCAGGCATCTTTTTAACTGGCTAGAAGAAGGACTGAAGCCACTGGAGTGGAGTAGAAGATTGACCATCGCCTTAGATGTGGCAAGGGCTGTTGAGTATCTTCATAGCTTGGCCCATCAAAGCTTTATACACAGGGATTTAAAGCCTTCAAACATTCTCCTTGGAGATGATATGAGAGCAAAGGTTGCAGATTTTGGTCTTGTGCGTCTTGCTCCAGAAGGAAAAGCTTCAATAGAAACAAGAATTGCAGGAACTTTTGGATATTTGGCACCAGAATATGCAGGTATATTTTTATTTTTACTCCCCTTCTCTTTGCAAGTTCTTTGTCAACTAGATCATTTTTGAATTAGTATTCACAAAGAAGCAAGTAGAGATAGTATGATCATGATCTAGATATTGGTTTGGTTTGCTTTGAATGTTGGCTATATATTTCAAGTCAATGTCTAAGTATCTCAAGGAAAAGTATATCATAAAATCTTGTTTGATCAGCATATTTATGGCAAGCTAGCATCCAGAATGCTTTATAAGCAACTGGCGACATTCATTTCATTTTAGGAAGGTAATAAGACATGTTTTCTTATATCAACTGTGTTATAAACTCTATGTCAATATTTGTCCAATTCAGTGATAAAGAGATAGAGTTGAGAGATATTCTCTACTACCACAAGGGGACCTGGCAGTCTTAACTAAAAAGGTTAGGTAAAATTTTTCATTACAAATTCATCATGTTACTTGAAAGTCAAATATGCTATTGGTATGTATACCACATTTGAGCCATTCATTATTGGGTGGGCTTTAGAGATGATGAACCTCCCCTGGGCTTGGTCTTATCCTTGGATGGTGCGATATATTTTTATTGACTGGGTGTGTTTATCTGGTTTTTGTGCTTGTTATTATCAAATTTTTGCAAGCTTCTGTTTCATCTTTCTTGGATATTGATTGATTTTTAGGCAAATGTCTCTAACACTGCCATGCATATGGCTATCTGCTTGCAGTTACTGGTCGTGTGACAACTAAAGTTGATGTCTTCAGCTTTGGGGTAATACTGATGGAACTGATAACTGGAAGAAGAGCACTTGATGAGACCCAACCTGAGGATAGCATGCACCTTGTAACATGGTTCCGTAGAATGTACATAAATAAGGACTCATTCCGCAAGGCCATTGACCCCACAATCGAGTTCAACGAGGAAACCCTTACTAGTATTCACACCGTAGCAGAATTAGCTGGCCACTGCTGTGCAAGGGAGCCATATCAAAGGCCTGATGCAGGCCATGCTGTGAATGTGCTTTCTTCTCTTGTAGAACTATGGAAACCATCTGATCAGAATTCCGAAGATATATATGGCATTGAACTTGATATGTCTTTACCACAGGCACTTAGAAAGTGGCAGGCTTATGAAGGTAGAAGCCAAATGGAGTCTTCTTCTTCTTCACTCCTTCCAAGCTTGGATAACACACAGACAAGCATACCTACGCGTCCATATGGATTTGCCGAGTCTTTCACATCAGCAGATGGTAGGTGATCATGTTTGATTGTAAATAATTGTAATGGTGGTTCTGTAGTGTATTTTCATTCTTTGCTTCTTGCTGGCTTTTCTGTTTGAGCATGTTTATCATTTTTCATGGTGTAGTCCCTTCCACGGTGATCTTATTCTTCTTCAGCCTTCGTTTTAGTCGTTTTACTGCCAAATTGAGAAGAGATTCTTAGCAGAATATTTATTTTTCATCTCAGCTTCTTGTTTTTACATGATATTACATTCTTTTGAACCAATGAGTTCCAAGTTGTATTACATCCATGCAAATGAGTAAACGAGACATGCCGATCAATTTACAACAGCAGGCATCAAAGAAAATCGGTAGTTATTTGGAATAATTGTGAAAATTAAATTATAAATTAGATTATTTTAATAATTGATTATTATATGAATTTTTTTGTTATAATTAAATATAAGAAAAGAAATTTATGTTTGAATATGTCAGTTAATTTTTTTTATAATTAATTTGTTTTGTTTAAATAATATAAAAAAGAATTATTTTTATGTATTAAATTATTAAAATAAATATAAAAAAATTAAAAAAATTATTTAATTAATTAAAAAATTATTTAATTGAAGATAAAATGATTTATATGTTTAAAAATAATTTTAACAATTTTTTTACATAATGTTCAGCCAACAGCTTGATTTTCAACTCAAAAATAAGCTGTTGATTTTTTACCTTCAAAGAGCCAAACTAATTTAATCGCAGGAGTAACAGCTTTTTTTTACCAAAAATGCTGTTGGATGCCAAAAAATATCCGAAACAAACACCCTCTAAATTTGTTTCGTTGTTTATGAAAGAGATTAACTTTTTTACCCTCAATAGTGGATACGAATTACTTCAATCCTCATGTTGCTATCATTTCAATGGCCCGGGGAATCTGCCGCGTATCACGCAGTTTTGGATGCACATGAATTTGTGAAATGGACAAATTAGACAGGTGTGAAAGTAGTTAAAGAAAGCCTTAAATACTATTTGCCGAGTAATGTTGGTTGTATATAAGGTGCAGTTCACATAACTCACATAGGGGATTAAGTTCCTCTCATGTTGCTTAATAATATGATAAGGTCATGTTCACATAAAAACAAAACTAATGGATCCTAAATAAATAATGGAAATCTCATTATGATTGCTTATGCGTATTCACTCTCATAACCTGAGACTGGAACTAGGTAACTTGAGAGGATTTTGATCCATAGTAATAGGAATTATGGAGTTGTTTATAAATTTATTAAATATAATTAAATAAGTAATAAATATTTGACAATTTACTTTAGATATCAATATCCTTAAAAGAGATCGATTCAGAAATAATTCCTAATTAATTATGTGAAAAAGTTGGTATATATAAGTATCATTATTGTTATTTGCTGCTTGCCGACCTTTGTTGAGAAAAGGCAACAATGATGATGGCAAAACGCAAGTGAATGTTGAGTTGAGAGAGGCATCATCATTTCCAACTGGCATCCATAAGTCACTTTAGGAATTCTTATGTTTTAAAGGATGAAGTATAGACATTCTGTTTTTGAAGCAAGTGCGTTTGTTGGATACGTATTTATGTCAGATATATTGAGATGCATGTATAATATGTGTTTTATGTATTTAAATATGTTTGATTAAATTTTTTATATTTAGACACGATTAAATAAGTTTAAAACATGGTTTAAATACGACTTATTAATATTATTTTTAAAAAAATTGGTTAATTTTAAATATTTTATTTAGTTAATTTTTTTGAATACACATGTAGTATACATGATTAATTTTATTAAAAAAAGTTAATTTATGAGATTGTTTAGAAAATATTAATAAAAATTATGTTTCATATTTTTTAGAAGGGATTTATTACATAATAAATATTAAGACATATAGACATATATTAAGATATTATAAATCTCTAAGTTTATAAAAATAATATTAATGAATTATGAATATTTTTTTTAAATTTTACAATTATATATACATAAATCAAGTTCTTTAATTTATAATATATATATATACATACACACATATGTCATGTCCGTATCTTATAAATTTTTGAATTTGACTTATTCCTGTATTCGTATTCGTGTGATGTATTTGTGTATATGTCTGTACTTTATAGGTTTTGAAGTTAAGAAAAGAGAGTTACAATAAAAAAAACAAAAAAGAAGTTAAGAAAAGGGAAGGCGTCAACAAATTGAAGTTTCTTTTTAACCTTGTAAGTTAACTTGAAAAAACTAATAACCCTTGTTGCAAAAATTAAAAACAATTCTGATTTTTTTACTATTTTTTTTTCACATCACTTTTTATACTC
The DNA here is from genome assembly GCA_029884595.1 of Ormosia semicastrata. Lineage (NCBI taxonomy): Eukaryota > Viridiplantae > Streptophyta > Magnoliopsida > Fabales > Fabaceae > Ormosia > Ormosia semicastrata. The sequence continues at coordinate 30,478,759 of JAQQTO010000057.1, read as the reverse complement.
ATTTTCATACCATTAATTATACATACTTTTTTATTACTTTTTTCACTTAATCACAATCTTTAAAAAATATGAATAATAATATACTCTTAAAAAAGTATAAGACTAATATTTTTCAATTAAAAATAATAATGAATTAGTTAGTTTTGAAGACTAGGGCAACTTTGGATGGAAAGGTAGGTCATGGATATTTTTTATTTATTTTTAATTTGAGAGAATTATAAAATATTTATAAAAATAATTAAAGAATATAAGTACTACATACCAAGGTTAAGTTTAACAAACTATAAGATTGGATTAATAGTAAAAAAGTTAGATAATTTGTATAAAATCATAAAGGCAAATTTCATTAGAATCATTGTAATAAGAACAAAACTTAAGTTTATTTTTTTATATTTATTATATTTATTTTATTAATTAAATTATGATATGTGCATATTTTTTAAAAAAAGAGTTAAAAAGAAAATAATAATAAATATATGTTATAATTTAATTAATAAAATAAATATAATAAATATAAAGAACTAAATTTAAGTTTTTTTTCCCAATAACAAATGGTTGAAGTTTAATAAAGATGTGCGTTGAATGATGTATTCAGTACTAAAAAGGAGGTTTTATAGACCCGTGCATAAGAATCGGGTCAACAAACAAGAGTTAAGAAATGAAAATTAAATGGTTCGTACAATGGGACTAGAGAGGTCAAAATTCAACAGAAGTGCCAGACTGGAGCACGAACAACTAAACAAGGACATACAATAAGCATTCCTACATTCAATACACATTTCAAGTTCATGTATATATGTCAAGTAAAAAAAAAAAAAAGAAATCACGTATATATGTACAGATTTAGATATAATCACATAGATATGAATTGTAAGTGGCGAAAGACGAAAACGATTAATTAAAAATTTGGAATGATTTGAGCATCCAAAATTCATGATTACATTTTATTCATGCAAAACAGTGGTGGTGCTACTCAAGTCTCCAATATATATATCACACATTCTGAGCTTGTTTAGAAAAAATTAATTTTTTTTCATTTAATTATTTTTAAAAGATTAAATTATTTTATAAAGTAATTATTATATTTGAGTAAAAAAATTATTTTTTAAATTTTTTACATGAAATTTAATACAAAATAAATTTTTTTTAAAATTAATAATCATAATATTTAAGATTGAAACTTATGATTTTAATTTATAAATTATTCTTTATATTTTGATATGTAAATATTATTTTATCTTCAATTAAATAATTTTTTAATCATCTTATACTTATTTTAATAATTTAATACATAAAAATAATTTTTTTATATCATTAAACGAATCATATTAACTTAAAATTACTTTACAACTAATACATCTAAACATAAAAATAAATTAATTATAATTAATTATAACAATAATCAATTATCAACATAATTTCTTTTTTCAATTTTCCCAAATACACTCACTGTATCTTCAGTGAAATTACCTTCACCTCATTCGTCAAACGTTAATTATAAGATAATAATAATATTTTATTCAAGTATAAGTATTCCTTGAATTATAAGCTAGAAGATTTTAAAAAGAAAAATCCTTTACTTAATTACTTCTACATATATAACATATTCAGGAAACTAAAGTTTTATTGAATATGTTTTGTTTTCGGTTGTATCTATAAAATGATGTTATTTTTATTTTAAAGATTATTTTAGAGAAATAATTCTTACACGTATATTTTGTCTCACATTTCGCATATATTATAACTTTTTGAAAACTTTTATCATTATAATTAACTTCTCACTTTTGCAAGTGTGGAAATTATCTTTTTAACTCGTAATAAATATGTGAGGAATGTGAAACAAAATGTATGTTAGTATGTATAAGTATTATTTCTCTTATCAATTTATATCATATTTGAATTATAGTTTGTACACTCTACAGTATTTTTTGGGTACATGTACACTCTACAGTATCTAAACTAAGTTATATTTACTAACAATAATATGTTTGATAAAATTATAATTGTATTATATTTAAACATGATTTTAGATCTGGAACCATAATTTAAGATTTTGAGTAGATGTGAAAAATGTTACTTTTTTTATAAATAAAATCATGATTTATAAATTATAATCCAAACATGCATTACTTACAAGTACTGCATACGTCGACGCGGCTAGTGAAAACAGCACACGCTACACGGAGACACGGACACAAAACTGGCACGCGCAGTAGACCACCAATTTTGGTCTAAAAGGCAAAGGCAATGCAAGTCAGCACCCACGCCATGCCGTTCAAAACTTGGGGCCGTCTTATAGTAAGTAGTAAGTACTACTACTATATTACCTTTAGTTTCTTAAATCATTTATTTCTTATTCACAAATCATAGCCCTCCTCCTTCAATTCATTCATAAACCTCGACCTCCAAATCTTCAAACTTTCAACGGTCAACATTCAAATACGCCCTATATAAATACAGTCATACACAATTACAAAAAAAAAAAAAGCAGCCTTCATTATTCGTTCATTTGATTTGAAACATTCTCTTCAACCATTCATATTACCTAGCTTTGACCCGCGTACTACACCCACCTATGACCCTTTAATCCTTATACTTATATTAATTATATCCCCTCATATATATATAAACCAACCACACAAGCTTGTTTCCTCATATAATTCACTTCACATCCATCAACCCAAAAAACATAGAAACAATCAAAAACTGAGACTTCAATTTCTTTTTAGTTGTGCTTTCAATTTCTAGAGCTTGTAGCAAAAGAGAAAAACAATGGTTTTGTCTTGGACCAGAAGAAATGTTTTCCGCCGTCCCCGCAAGGGGAAGAAGGAACAAGTTCCCGGTGGTGATAATTTGGAGGTGGAGATTGTGATCCCCAACCACTTCAGGTGCCCGGTGAGTTTGGAGTTGATGAAAGACCCTGTGACTCTTTCTACTGGCATCACCTACGATAGAGAGAGCATTGAGAAGTGGATTGAAGCAGGGAACAAAACTTGCCCAGTTACCAATCAGGTGCTGACCAGCTTTGACATCATCCCAAACCATGCCATCAGAAAGATGATTCAAGATTGGTGTGTGGAAAACAGTTCTTGTGGGATTGAAAGGATCCCAACACCTCGGATACCCGTCTCAAGTTACGAGGTATCCGAGACATGTTCGAGGATGTTGGGTGCTGCTCAGCGTGGGGATGAGAACAGGTGCCAAGAACTGGTGGGGAAGATCAAGGTTTGGGGGAGAGAGAGTGAGAGGAACAAGAGGTGCATAGTGGACAATGGGGTTGGTGTTGTTTTGGCTAATGCTTTTGATTCTTTCTCAAGTGCCTCCATTGATAAGCATGTGGTTGTTTTGGAAGAGATCTTGGAGGTGTTGACATGGATGCTCCCACTTGGCGAAGAGGGTCAATCTAAGTTGGGTTCAGCAGCTTCTTTACGTTGCATGGTTTGGTTCCTAGATGGTAAGGACCTCGCAGCAAGGCAAAGCGCGGCTTTGTTGCTCAAGGAAGTGCCTGTTGAGGCATTGGAGAAAAGTGAAGGAGTTGTTGAAGCTTTGGTTAAGATGGTTAGGGAGCCTATTGGGCCTACTGCTACCAAGGCTTGCTTGTCAACAATTTTCCACTTGGTTTCTTCAGCAGAGAACAGAGAGGATATTGCACAAAGATTTGTGGAATTGGGTTTGGTTTCAATGCTGCTAGAGACCATTGTTGATGCAGAAAGAGGGGTGTGTGAGAAGGCACTTGGGGTGTTGGATTGCATTTGTGACTGCCAAGAAGGGAAGGAAGTTGCCAAGGCGAATGCTCTAACCTTGCCTCTAGCGATTAAGAAGGTTTTAAGGGTGTCCCAGTTGGCGTCCAGTTTTGCAGTCTCTATTCTTTGGAAGATTTGTGACAAGACGGAGGAAGGGGTTTTGATTGAGGCAATTCAAGTTGGGGCTTTTCATAAACTCTTGGTTATGTTGCAGGTTGGTTGTGATGAGAACACAAAAGAGAAGGCTAACGAGTTGTTGAAATTGTTGAATGGTTACAGGAGCAGAGCAGAGTGCGTTGATTCATCATTGAATTTCAAATATCTTAAGAAGCCCTTCTAATTATTAATCCATGAGAATGAGATTTATTTATTTATTTATTTTTTAGTATAGCTAGGTTTAGGTAAGAATTTTTACAGAATTCGTTGTTGTAGAAAGATACACACACAAACAAAGCATAGGAATTGTATGCTCAAACATTCAATTGATTCTTTGAAATTCATTCTTTGCAATCGAGATAAACAAAACTACGAAAGAGAAAGGGAGACGGGAGCTTCTTCGTTTCAACTTTTTTGTTTTCCCACTTAGTTTAAAAAGTATTGATATATTTAACAACGTATAATTTAAAACTTAAACTCAATGGTAGCTTTGAATTTATTTCAATGTTCTTAAAATTGGATTGACCTTTGAATTTGTAAAGAAAGAAGTTTAATGCTTTTAAGATTCAATTAGGGTCGAACTGACATTCAACATGGTTTTAATATGTAAAAAATATAATATACATATATTGAGTATATAGATAAAATCATTAAAAAATATTAAAATAAGTATTTAACATGATCCAATTGATTTATGGAAAAGAATTTAATACATTATGAATGAGTATAACACTATAACCATAAAATGATAAATCATCTTACAATATTAAGAATCCTAAAGTCAAAAATAAAGTACTGAAATTGCAAAATCTTAATAAATAAATATATGTAGCAAAGAGACTAAAGGTGCTCCCTAAAGGTCGCAAAACTTGACAAGATGTGGGTTGGAAACCACCAAAACAAAGATGGGTGAAAGTTAATTCTGATGGTGCAGCCAAATGGAATCCTGGGGATGCTAGTTGTGGGGACTTGCTCCGAAGGGATGATGGTAGTTGGGTTCCTAGATTTGGTTATCATATTGGAATTTGCTCGTCATTTTTTGTTGAGCTTTGGGGCATTTACCAATTATCAACTGCCTTTGGGCTAAAGCATCTATTACCCCATGGGGTAGATCTCCTTTTTACAAGATTTGGCATTGGGGGTTCAATAGGATTGGGAGTTCAAATTTAGCCATGTGTTGCGCGAAGGGAATCAATGTGCGGATTGGATAGCTAATTGGGGTATTTCTCAGGATATAGGTTATTTTGATATTGTAAATCCCCCTGCAGAGCTTGGTTTGCTCTTACAGGCGAATGCTTTTGGGGCCACATTACCCCCATTGTATTTCTATGACTTAGACTTGTTTCCTTTTGTTGGGCTTCGGCCCTTGCTTCAACCAAAGAAATATATATAGCAAAATATTTAATTTTAAATTACACAAGAAAAAACAAAAACAAAAATTACAAATGAAATAAAAAACTCATAAACAAGAAAGAAATAGAATATAAATAATAATATATGCTCTTTAGCCAAACAACCAGTGTTGGCTCAGTGGTCAAGCATTGCTTCCTTAACTTAGAAGTTGTATAATAATTCACTAGTTCTTGAACATCCAATTCATGGTTAATGGTTCAACCAGCTAATCTAATCTGGTTTTAAAAGCTGTGACTTATTGTACTGCATTTTTTTACTTCAGCTAAATGCCTTTTTTTTTTCCCTATTGATGCCACAATTTGGAGGTAAGATCAAGATCCATCCCAAAACTCTGAAATAAATTAATACAAGAGACTTAATTTACAGCAACATTGATAACTATATATATAGTCTAAGAAGCACAAATATGATATGAGACATAGATATAATACGATATGGACAAGAGGATCTAGCTAATTTTATAAATTATAGCACACAATATGGCTATACCACAATAGTACAATATGTAAAATTAATATGAAATTAACCTAAAAACACAAAGACAAATACTAGAGCCAAAGCTTTTACCAAAATTTTTTTGCCCGAATGATATGTTATACTTATTAACTCTTGGATGATGAGTAATCTTTATCACTTTATTTTATTCAAAAACTAATCTTGTACTCTGTCAAAATTCTAACTAATTTTTTTTGAACATGTAACATTACTAAAATACAAATCTTAAAATAAAAGATCTCGTAAAAAATTTAAAATAAAAGAGAAAATCAATATTTTAAAAGGTAACACGAATAATTATAATATAATAAAATATTATTATTTATCCAAATATTATAATGTTTTTTATTTTTTATTGGTGCAATTTTTTTTTTAAAAAGTAAAAACTTTTAGAATGCAACGGAAAGTATTTAAAGTGTCCACGAAGTGTTTAACACAAACGTATCCGGTATGACAACCAATTCAAACTGTCCATACTTTTTTAGTATATACTATATAGTCCCTTTCAGACCAACCTTTTTAGGACTTGACTTTGGAACACGCTGAGAAGGTGAATACTCTACGATGGCTTTTATGCTGGGAGCTTGATTGAATATTAGACATTAACATTTTCCATAGTATGAAAACAACATTCAATATTAATAAATAATGAAAATTACAGTGATAGAAAAAGGACAAAAACAAAAATACCAGCAAGTCTATTGATTCACCCAACGTACCCGTGAGTGCCGCTAATTACCAACTCCACTTTATTTTCATTTGAAAATCGGAAACCTCCCTTTCCTCACCGTTCCTCAAACCATAAAAAAGGCAGCCGTAAAAAGTTTATATAATTAATAAGAAAAATGATCATTCTACATCTTTAAAAGAAATATAAATACTATATATATATATTTTTTAAGAGTATGTGATTAAAAAAATAATAATAAAAAAAAAATAAGTATAATAAATAATATTAAATAAGATATAAAAATAAATTTATATATTATTTATGATAAGAATATAAGAGTTGAATTAATAATTCTTCGTTTCGATAATATGGTAGGCTTTACTTGTTTAGCAAAATATGAATTGAAGTTCACAAATAGATGGCTTGAAAATTGCAATATTCCACATTTTTATTATGGGTGGAAACATTCATAAACACTGTGTTCTGGATCATGATTCAGGATCCTGTTTAGTTGGGCCGACTCGGCACAAGTATAATCAGACTCCATCTTGGATAACGTGACTAAGGACTTGAGTATAGTTCGGATCTCGGAGCCCTACGCACTGAGCGATATTGGATCATAATATCAAGATTGTTAGATACGCAAAAGGAGATATTCATAAGTATCTGCGACTACCAATCATCTACTTACGATATTATAGGATTCATGACAATTTCAGATTGATAAGTAGCTCTTATATTGAGAGTTCCAAACTTATAGGGATTCATCCCAGTTATAGAAGGAAAGTAATCCTTCCCGGGATATTAATCCTAAATACCTGCATTCAATACGGGTTACACAAGGATTCTATACACGTTCTATAAATACAAAGCTAAGTATCCTCAATCAAGTATCAGTAAATTACTCAATACACTCATCTCTACTTGTGCACAACCTGACTTGAGCGTTGAAGTCCCTTTATAGGTACTCACCCTCCTGATTCAACACGCTTGATCGCCGCTGTCACAAAGGAGGAAACTACCACTCACGTACTTATCTCAGGTATCCTCTGAATCTACTTCAGAACACATTGATAGATTAAGATGATGGCATTTGATGCATTTAGCAATTCGTTCACTAAGGTTATTATAATTAGTGATTTTACTTTTTACCTACATTTGTTTCGGATAAATTGAGTACTGTATTATGATAATACAATTAACTAAATGTCAACAGCATAGAGGGTTTTTTTTTATTAAAAAAAAAATTGGAGGTACAAGAAAAAGGTGAACTAGTATAGAATCAAACTCTCAGCATCAACATTACACACAAGCATGTGTCAATTAACTTACCAATCCCAATGGCAAAAGCCTTTCATACAAGCAGATCGTTATCAGGGGTAATCTTATAATAATTATAATATATTTTCTAATGCCTCATTAGAAAAATCATGAATCGAAAGAAAAGCTAGTAAATATTTAATAGGTTACCAAAGCCTTGGTATAAACCAACAGGTATTTAAAAGGTGCAGTAATGGAATTAAATCACTCTCAGAATTTAAAACTTCCACGCTTTTGTCATTCAAGTCGAACGTTCCAATCCGTAGCGGTGAAGAATCATCGGAGCATGAATAGAAATAGGTAAAATAGATGCAATTTCTTTTAAGAAATCCTTGATGACCACTAAGACTAGTGGCTGGGATTATTTTACAGCCTCCATTGCTGATAAATACTAAGCGATCACCCAAAGTGTCCATCTCCACCAATCCGAAGCCACCACCTCTTAATGTCCAGTTTGAACACTCGAAATCCTTTTATTCGAGGTGGATTAATGGTTTCAACACGAGGAGTACCAGGAGGGTTCTTATCAATCTCATAAGCATAGTCATTAATACCCACAATCAAGAACAATTCTCCAGATACGTCATCCTTAGCTAGACCGGGTAATTGAGCATCAACGACATTAGCAATATTGTCCTCTCTATGACACCTGGGTCGACCACAAGTATTTAGCATGTGTTCAAGTACCACTAACGTTTGTGCTTTGGAGCCATTGCCATTGGAGTCTTCATCAAGGTCACACACCATTATGGATTCAACAATTTTGTTTTGTATTACGGCATAAAGCTTCCCATCATGGATTTCTATTTCCGAAAATTTCTTCCTTTCATCGGGTGATTCAATGACAAGTCCATGATTTATGTATAGCCTACCGTAAGCAACATAAGTGTTACCTTGATCCGCGACATAGCAATCATGGCCATACAAGAGGCCACATCTTACCAAAAAGAGGCAAGTGCTCCTCCTCCGTCTCCATCCTCAGATGCTGTGGAGCAGAAATATTACACCGGATCATGATTCTATCACCAGAAACAGGATTTAAGTAGTAGTAGTAGCTAGAGGAGCAGGTATCGTTGTAGTTGTTATTAGTCTCATCCTCAAAATCATTATCCATCATGATCAATCAACCATCTACAGAACCCATACACCATTGAGTATGTTTATACGGTGGTGGTTGCTGTTGTGTTAATTTCTGTTTGCTGAGGCTGTAAAAGCAAGGATCCTTGTCATAAGCTAGCCTGAAATTGAGCATAAGCAATGGCAGTTGAAGTGCGGGTTTACGATGCTTGCTTCTTCCAATGGCATTACCAACAATAGTTCTCCACCAACAGCATACTGCACCACATCTTTGGTAATCTGCTGGGCATAATCGTCCTAGGATTGATTCTAAAATGTCTTTAGACCAGTTACTGCACTCTCTGACTTCTCAATATCCATCCACTGGTTGTTTAACCTTGCTTATCATGTTTCCCATCTATAAGAATAAAAGCAATGTCAAATGATTTAGTAATGTCAAACTTCTACTCAAGTATGCAAAAGTTAAGGCCAAGAATAACAGCAGTGGCCGAAATAACATTTTTGGAGAAGAAGAATGTGAACGAACTGGCATTGCAGTTGGTCCGTTAAAACATTTAAAAAAAAAAAATTACATCTGGCTCTTGATAAAATGTAATTAAGAAAACAAAAGACTGACTCTTCTATCAGAATTTGCATGCTCCACGAATTCTATATATGTATGAATTCTCTGTTAGCGCAGTTTGAAACTTAAAAATTATCAAAAAGCAATAATTTCTTAATTTAAATATTTAATCAGACTCGCACTCAATTACTATGAAGTTTCAAATTCAGATTATGTTATCTTTAAACGCTGTTATCTAAAAGTCACCGCTGAACAATTAGGTAACTAGAGATGGAATTGATTCAATTGAAACTGCTATTATCAATAGAAAGATGTTGGTCAATTCAGAATTATCATTGAACGCACTGCTATTTATCACCAAAAAATTGATTGAAAGTAATTGTACACACCCTTCATCTATTACCAACATGTCACCTCATACTAGTGAAACTTTTAAGATATTATTTTCATAGAAAATCTGCATTTTCTTTTCCTAATAAGTTATTAAAAAACCAGGACTTAGAATATAATTAAAAATATTTTTGAATGCACTCTAAAAAATAGATTGAAAGTGTTCAAATGACTACTTGAGTGGTTTAACCCTATATTTATAGAAGAGAATTGCTTGTAGACTAAGTAGTATATGAAAGATATTGTTTTAGAGTGATTAGAACTAGTTAGTTGTTTTTAGATAAGATCCAAAAATCTCCTAATCTGTTAGGTATTTGTTAGGATAAGATGATAGTCTGGTTAATAAGTAACAGTTATCCATTCTTACAGTTAGAGATCGCAATTAGACTTGCTGTGTTGGGTCACTCATGCTGGGTCTGAATCCGGGATACAAGTCCAAAACAATAATTGTTAACCTTCATCCATTATCAACATGTTACCTCATACTTGCGAAACTTCTAAGAAATTTTTTTCATAGAAATCTACATTTTCCTTTTCCTAATAAGTTATTGAAAACCAGGACTTGAATATAGTTAAAAATATTTTTGAGGCCCTCCGCCCTTGATTGATAAGTTCTGGCATTGAATAATAGAGAATAGAAAAACTAATTATATAAAAAGCATATATGAATGTAACCAAATAAAAAATAAAGTAGTATAATCTTAGACCTAGTCCCAGAAATTGATACACACATAAGGAAATAGGAATGGAAATTTGAAATTACAAAGGATATTGTTCTGAATAGGTTAGAAAGGTTCACCTGAGAGGATTTTTAGTGGGTTGTTGGGGATGTTTTCCTCTTTGGTGCAGAGGTCAAAGCAGTGGAATAGAGGGGTGATGTACCTGCAAAAGGCACTCCGATGCTCAAGTCAAACTATGCACTAGGAGAGAGTGTTTAGGGTTCAAAGAGATACTTGAGTGGTTTAACCTGATATTTATAAGGGAGTGTTGCTTAATTGTTAAGCAAGATAAGAGAGAATTCCAATTTTGAATTGTTATTGATGGGTAGTTATGACTATTAAAGAGATATATAATCACTCCTATTTGCATGGGATTTGTTGGGAGTGATTCTTCCTAATTACGCAATTGTCATTAGTGATGTGGCACTGACTCAGGCCATGTTCCATGGTGTGTGCTGTTGGAATGCTCATGTTGACTGGTTTTCCCAAGGGATGTGAGAGCCGAATCCCAGTCCAAAACAGATATAGGCCTCGGCAGAGAACTGCATTGGCACCTTTGCTTTACAATTGTCACCATCTACAATGAAAAGGACTAGCCAGTTATTCTTGGTTTTATATCTATTTCGAATAGGGGTGCTCATTGTCCGGCCTAGCCTAACCCATAGCTAATTTAGGTTAGTTGAGTTATTAAAATTAGGCCTGATATAATTTTCATGTTAGGTTCGGATCACATTTCAGGTCGGTCTAACCTAACCAGACATTACCTATTATATTATAAAACTTATAATTTTATAAAAATTAATAATAAATTATGAGACTTCTTAACTTAAATTAATAATTTTTGTATTGATATAATCTATTTCAAAATATATATTATAAAATATCTCATATTTTTTGTTTCACACTTTTCAAATTTTATGACATAATTATAAATAATATTTAAATTTATAAATTTTATCTAAATGTTTAGTTGATTAGATTCCTACCTGGTCACTAATCTGGTCGGAATAAAAATATACAATTGGAAAATTGGAAGCCTGTTGAACTTCGATATGTAAATTCACTAATCAGGTGCAATGCAAGCCTGTTGTCCATGTCAAACCGCATGTCATATGTAAATTCCATTTACTATTATTTTGGATTATTGGAAAAAATCTAAAAAAGTAAGGGAAAAGTATTAAGTTTAATAGTTGGACTATACAGGAAACTTACTAACACTATATCTTCACTCTTCAAGCTTAGGCCCGACTTTGATCTCCAAAAGCCTCTCAACTGGTTGTTTATAGATTGGACATCTATCTATCTTGAACTTCGAATTGCCCTTGCACATCCGCTACACATGCACTACACTACAACTAGCAAACAAATCCAGGCAAAATAAACCAAAAATGACTCAAGGACTGGTTAAATAGTTTTCAACAGTTAAAGTTGACTATATAATCATCAATTTGCTAAGACTGACTAGTGACAAAGTAATTTAAGGGTTGAAAAAAACAAAGAAAGGAATGACAAAAAATTCTGATAGTTGATGAAATTTGACATCAGCAAACATGGACTATATCTTCACTCTTCAAGCTCAGGCCCGACTTTGATCTCCAAAAGCCTCTCAACTGGTTGTTTACAGATTGGACATCTATCTATCTTGAACTTCGAATTGCCCTTGCACATGCGCTACACATGCACTACATTACAACTAGCAAACAAATCCAGGCAAAATAAACCAAAAATGACTCAAGGACTGGTTAAATAGTTTTCAACAGTTAAAGTTGACTATATAATCATCAATTTGCTAAGACTGACTAGTGACAAAGTAATTTAAGGGTTGAAAAAAAAACAAAGAAAAGAATGACAAAAAATTCTGATAGTTGATGAAATTTGACATCAGCAAACATGGAAGATGGGACATGTCACTAAACATGAGCTTATGTTTTTCAGACCATTTCTAATATACACCCTCCAAAGGAGGGTGTATGATACACCAAGCCCATTTTAACAGTTGATTATGTTAAAAAATATATCAACGGTTATGATCAACGACCTATAACCTATTATACTATTCATTGCCTGAGGAAACACTGTTCACGCTGGAAAAAATACTGTTCACGCTAAAAAAATACTGTTCACATCGAAAAATTATTGTCCACACAGAAAAAAATATTGTTTATCACCAGAAAATGTACTATTCATTACCAGAGTTACTGTTCACGCAGTTACTATTTTATTTTTAAGTTGCATAACTGTATAAAAAATTATCGTTAAAATAATATTAGTTAAAACTATATTAGTATTTATATTTTTTCATAAATAATTGTGCATATTAAAAACTCTACAGATTTTATTGTGTGTAAATATTACCAGTTAAAATTTGTAGAATTTTTAATATGCACATTTATTTATGAAAAAATATAAGAACTAGTATAATTTTAACTGATATTATTTTTACTTGTATTATTTACACAGTTCCAATTTTTTAAAGCTATATAACTATATAAATATTATCGCTTAAAATTTATAAATTTTTCAACAAGAATAGTTCTAAAAAAAAATTTCAGTATGTACAATTATTTATGAAAAAAATATAAAGACTGACTGATAAAATTTTAACTAATATTATTTACAGAGCTGTGTAATTTTAAAATATGTGAACAATAATCAACAGAGGTGGGTGGCGACCGGCGGCGTTGACCGGTGGTCAGCCTCCGACGATAGTGTCTGACTGCCTAAAAAAAATAGGCTTAAAAAAAAAGATATGCAACCTATAAAAAAAAACCTGTTATTGCAGGTAAGAGTTTAGGTGTATGGTACACCTAAACTTGGTAGGGTGCATAATAGCACCTACCATGTTTTTCATTCGTTTTGTTCTTCCATTAGCCTCTTTCTACTGACAAGTGCACACGGATGTCAAATATTTGACTGGAAAACACAAAAATATGTAGAATTTGAAAAGAAAAAGACGAGAACCAACATATGTTTTAGGATCCATAAACTTTTACTATTTTTTTTTTTTTGCTTATGGTTTCTTTTGGCTAAGTAATTTTTGTAATTTTAGTTGTTTTTAAGACTTTTATTTTTTCATTCCAGGTTTGTGTGATCAATGAGAAAAAATAGACAGCTAAAGCAGGATGACAACTAGAATTGTATACACAACACATTACATAAATTTCTAATGCCAACCAAAATTTTGTCACAAGTAGCTGGATTTTTTAAGACTCGACTTGCAAAGAAAAGTGACTAATTATGCAAATTGCTTTAGACATAACCACTGTACTTGGAAATTTTGATCAAATGCAATGTATCACCATGGATGCCGCAAAATCCTCTTATTTTGAAACCTATCTTATATTAGCCTCTAAAGAAGAGCAGCTCTAATGTGCTCAATCACAAGTTGGCTCAAATACAACCATAACAAAGCACAAAATATACAAAATACTCCCGGGAGTGACTTCCCCTCAAGAAGCTCTAAGTTGGCACCAACACCAGTAGAGATATGGCTCATGTTGTCAGCAAGGCCAACCTTCTCTACAGCAGCAACAGAGCCGCCTCCTCCAATGATTGTAGTTACCCCCTTGCCACTTAATTCTGTTAGAAAAGATTCAATCATCAGTATTAGTGCTAAAATACATGAAATTAAGAAAAGTTCAAGAAGCAGACTTTTAGGCTTCAAACATCATTTTGAAAAGGATAGATAAATTGAGTGAAATTGCTTCATCAGTAACAGTAAGGATATTTTGCAGTTCTCTGTTGGCTGGTTAAACTGAAATCCAACTTAATCAATAAACCATGAACTGAAAATGAACATAATTAGAAGTAGTGGATGATTTATCATGTGTACTTCCAAGTGCTCCCTATGGACGCTCTATGCAAACATTACTAAAACGTCATTCATACCTCCATTAACAGCAAACTTCTCAAACTCAAAAACACCCATCGATCGATCCATTCCAAATGATGGTCTGAGTCTGTTCCAATGCTCCACTGCATGTTTTGATAGAATCAGGTCCAATATCCAATCCCATTCAACCATCTGGGATGCTTGATGCTAGCACAATCTGCAAACATATAAACAAAGCTTTAAGTTTTTCAATGCTCTAAACACTAATATTAAAGCTACTAGAAATAATCCTTTTAATATTTTCATAGTTTTGCAAGTGCAAAGTTTTGCACGTTTGTACAGACGTGAGACATGGTTGTATGCCCCAGTCTCCAGTTGAGCATTTGTTTCAAAACGTAGAGTCCTCCCAAGAGAAGGGGGAAAAGTGTCAATAAGAACACAATATTAACCATGAAACCTTGGTGTAAGCATCAGCAGCAAACTAGAAAAAGCTGTAGCAAAAGTTATCTAGCAAGTGCAAATATTATTCTCTCGTGTTCCTGAGGAGAGTGGCTTCCATCTCATGCACCTTGATGAGAACTTGGTGATTTAACCCAAAAAGTTGTAGCTAGAAAAATCCTGGCATCATCGATTTTAGATATGCTTCTAAGATTAAGAGTATACACGCTTAACTTGGGTAAAGTATTTAGATATGCATCTGAGACCAAAAGTATTGAAATGTTTACACAGATGGCATTTCTCACATGACATCCGAGATGCAGATTGTTGGTACTGAATGTGAATGCACACCAATTAACAATGCAATGCACCATTCATGACACAGTTCTTTAAGCTAGTTTTAGGAACCCTCTCCCAAGCACAAATTATGACCATGGAAATGGATTAGAGGTCTGGTCCTTGATCTTTTCCTCATTGATGGTTAACATGTTTTTATAATCAATTATTTCTATGCCATGCCATATATACAATCCGCTCCATTTCGCTAAGGCAATAAACAAAAATCCAACAACTAATTGCTCATCAAACACACAACAATAAATTAAAATTGAAAAGGAAAGTCTTACCAACTGAAAGTGAAAATAAGCCTACTATTATTCCCATTAATTCATGCTTGCTTACACTGCCATTTGGCACAATGCACTTCCCCATTCACAAAGATCCAAGGAAGGAGCACATAATTTGTGATTAAAGTAAAGAGGATGTGGGTGAGGGCTGAGCTCGAATTTGTGATTAAAAAAAGTTGACGTGGTATTTGGTGTGTGACCATGCAAGAAAACATGCCATTACTCTTTTGTTATGAAATTGGAGTTAGATATACTCCAAGTGTCTTGAACACTTTATGAATGTGAGTGAAAGCGTATTTAGATCCATGAAAAATAACCAATAATATAGTATAGCACAAATAATATTTTTATAATACTTTTATAGTGGAACCCACTAGTTAGTACTATTTACACCAGCAAAATAGATCAAGAATTGCATACCAAATTTTAACGTAGAAAACCCCCTTGTACACTAAGAGAAAAATCATAGACAAACTCTAAAAAATATTTCACTATATTAATGATAATTACAATATCTTATCTACACTTTCTCACACAAGAGGTACTAAATATAGTGTTTTTTGGTGAGACTCTCTCCTACTACAATTTGTAGTATTACAGAGACTAGAAAGTATACCCAAAATCCCCAGTGTATGCTCACACTCTACACTATTAGAATTTCTTTACAATCTCTATTTCTTGCTCTCACTACAAAAGTTATTTTGCTTCTTCTGCTTGATAATGATTTCAGATGAAGGCTTCAATCTCTTTTTATAAAGATTTCTCCAACCTTTGCATTTAATGCAACAAGCCTTCCAACTTTCAACTTCTAACCACCCACCGAAAAGCAAATGAAAAATTCTTCCTCCTATTATTGACTAATGCAAGCCACTGACTAACAATTCTCCACCTTGACTTACATTTTGCAAGTCTTTCAACCTCTACAATTATTGACCAAGTCCAAGCAATATTTGAACTTGTCAACCGGTAATGACTTCATCATCATGTCTGCAAGATTCTCAATTGTCGTTATCTTCTGAATTGCAATTATACTGTTATTGAAACTTTCTCTGACAAAATGAAGTCTAACATTAATATGCTTTGTTCTTTCATAGTAGACTGGATTCTTTACCAGATGAATAGCGCTTTGGCTACATAGCCTACGACCCCATGGGTCTGCTGAACATCAAATACAAAACAGATATCAGTGGAACCTCTCAAGTATTGCATGATCCATTTCATAGCTTCCCAGTGCACCTTTCCCGGTTTGCTCAGAAATCTGCTCACCACACTTTCTGCATGTGAAAGATCTGGTCTTGTATACACTATGACATACATGAGACTGCCAATTGCACTAGAATAAGGCATATAAGTCATATGATCCACCTCCTCCTCAACTTCTGAACATTCCTTTGAATATAGCTCAAAATGTGCAGTTAAGGGAGTACCAACTAGTTTAGACTGGTCCATATTAAAGCGTTATAGCACTCTCATAATGTAATTTTGTTGTGACAAGCACAATCTGCCACAATGTCTTTCCCTATAAATCTTCATACCAAGAATCTTCTTTGTTGTACCTAAGTCTTTCATCTTAAATTCGTTTCCTAACTGAGTTTTCAATATACTAATTTCAGTCTTGTTGCAAGCTGCAATTAGCATGTCATCTACATACAATAACTGATAAATGCGAGAACCTTCTGGAAGCTTTTTAGAGTAGATGCAATTATCATATTGGTTTCTGTTGTATCCATTACCAATCATAAATGCATTAAACCTCTTGCACCATTGCCTTGGGGACTGCTTCAAGCCATACATTGACTTTTTTAACAAGTAAACATGATCCTTCTTCTCAGGAACTACGAACCCCTCTGATTGACTCATGTAGATTTGTTCCTCTAGCTCACTATGTAAGAACGTCGTCTTCCCATCAAGCTATTCCAGTTCCAAGTTAAACGTATGTACAATAGCTAATAGGATCCAGATAGAGCTATGTTTCACCATAGGAGAGAATACTTCGTGGAATTCAATGCCCTCCTTTTGAGTATAACCATTTGCTACCAGTCTTGCCTTGAACCTTGGAGGTTCAATGTTAGGGATTCCCCTTTCTTTTTGAAGACCTATTTGCAGCCAATTATTCTTTTTGTAACATCTCAAAAATCATGTTAGACTTGTAAATGGATACAATGGTAGCATATTATTTGTTTAACATGTCAGTTAAGTTTTGTAACAAGATGAGTTCGTTTAGGTACTTCGTTGCAACTCATAGTGTGAAAAGTAGCCTGAAATGACCTAAATAGTAGCATAAATTGCTAAGTTGAGGAAAATAAATCTAGAGAGTTTGTTTCTAAGTCACAAATAGGTGTAAGAGAATGTAATTAAAATTTGAGAATAATCAGAGTTGACTTGGTATTTTTAGGCATATTAGTTGTGCATTTAATACCCGATTGACTAGTAGTAGATATGAAAAAATAGGATAACGGTGAAACAATAATTTAGATGAATTTTAGTATTTATTTTTAAGATTATTGGAAGCAGAAAAACTTGATTTAGCATAATTCAATTGTCTTTAGTAGATATAAAGTACCAGTATATGGCTTAAGTGGCCAAGTGACTTTTCTTCCTATTTCTCCCTTATCTCCCATGGTTCCAGAACAAAAGGAAAATAAAAACAGAAAAAGAGAACAAAAAAAAAACTAAAGGGGAGAAAGAAGAGGGGGAAGAGAAGGAGAAGCCAAGGGAACTAGAAGATCAAAGGGAAAAGCTTGAGGATCATCTTGTCTTCAAGAGATAGGGGTTCCTAACCATTAATTTCATCTTCTTCCTTCACCTATTTCATTATTTGGAGTTAGGTCACAAAGAGGGAAAATAAGTTTGAGATGCCAAAAACTTGTTCTCTTGTTAGTTTTTGCTTTTATTGATTAGAATGAGTCAATTTCTGCTTAATGGATGCAAGATGCATGATTTTGTTTTTAAAAAACATCAATTAGTCCCTAGAGTGGGAATTTAAGCCATAAACAAGTTAGTAGGTGAATTTGAGAATTAATCCAACTTTAAGTGAACTAATAGGTTGTAAAAATGTTACAACATATTTAAGAAGTGTTGGTGAAGCTAGAAGTCACCTAAGATCTAAGTTCAGATCATTGGAAATGATTTTTGGTCAATGGAGCAGTGCATATAGCTGATTTTCTGTAAAATTCTGCTGAAAGTGCCTTCATGCCGCGGCGTGAGTGATGCCACGTTGAGGTATGACTTCTAGTGTGCACACCCAAGAGCAGTATGCTGCGACATGACCACACTATGCCGCGACGTGAGTTCCAGGAACTCTCAAAAATATTATTTTTGATGAGTTGAGTTCCCTACTTGTTAGGATCCCTTTCATATGTCCGGTAAAGTGTGTTGAGACACTAATATGGATATTTCTAATAGAGAAATACCATCTTGCATACATGGGTAAGTAAGAGACCTTAGTGCAACCAAGAGTAATGGATTGTCATAGATAGGTATCTAGACCCTTAGGTAACACAAAGTTGCATTTAGTATCACATACGAGGTGATGAGGATAGGGTACATTAGATACAAGTAAGCTGAGTTCAGTTGATATTAGTCACTTGTCATAGTGCATGAGTTGCTCCTAAGAGAGAAAATGGAGTTAGTGATGCATGAATGGACTTAATATTGACATAGTATAGAAGTTCAAATCTTTAAGCATATTTCAATAGTTAGGAATTGCTTAAAGTAGGTATCTAGAACCTTGAGTACACTAAGGTGACATAGTTTACCACTTATGGTGTGATAGTAAGATAAGCTAGATATAAGAATCATTATTATGATTACTTGGCTAGAAATATGAAATATGTTCCTTTATGAGTTAGAAGTGAGATGAGAGTACATGTTTGCTAGAGTTTAGTTCTTCACTTAGTTAGAGAGAATCATGTGATGATTTAAGGTGGTGGTTTGTATAAGTTATACATAACACTGCTTAGTTCCTGATACTTGCTAATTCCAAAATAGAGTAATCTTTAATGATATATAATCATATAGCTAAAGGAGATAAAGGAGAAAGTCCAAAAGTCTCTTTAAGTGAGGATTTAGCCTTAGCTGCTCAATAGTGCTTAGGATTACTAGTTTATATGCAGTGAAAATAGTACTCTCACTAGAGTGAGTAAAAACTAGTCTACTCATTATCCGGTAATTTGAAAAGTCAGTCTTCTTATCTACAAGTTTAAAGAAAGTTTGGAATAAGCAAGTGACACATACACACATTCATATACATTTCATGTTCCTTGGTAATTGTATGGACAATTGTTTAGGAGAGATGATATTGTACAATTGTATGGGCGGTTGTTCAATATCATTGATGATATGCTTATGAGTTTAAGGTTAGAGATTGACTTAGTGAACGTTTGCATAGAATAAGAAAATGTAAATGTTCGAGTGGTGTAGAGTAAAGACTCCATTACTTGTTGCTAATCCTACATTTAAGAAATTAATGAGTTTATTCATAGAAAGGGGTTATACTTGTTGTGCCTATAACAATTTTATGAATGAACTAGTTGTGATATGTTATAATTGTGCAGATAGTTGTTCTTATCATATAAGTAAAGGACTTAGACTTATAGATTATGCGTTATGTTAGTGAACCTTTACATAACAGTAGCATGTGAATGTTCTAGTTATATTGAATAGAGGTTTGATATCTAGTAACAACCATAATCTATTGTGTTTAAGTTCGAGTATTATAAGTTTAAGAAGATGTGAGAAAGCTTTGATACGTTATACAGTTACATGGGCGAATGTATAATGTTAATATAGTTTATACTGATATGTATACAATTTATATTGTATAATGTCATGAAATGTATGAATATTATTGATAATTGCATGTTCTCACATGTTTCTATGTTTTCATGGTAACAGCAGGTTGATGCCCTTCAAAGGGTAAGAAGATAAAGTAACAGAAGAGTTAATGTAGTTTAATTTTATTTGTTTCTTTTATAGAAAAAGTTGATTTATTTATTTATGTTAGCTTTGAGAATGTAAAATTATATATATAACACTTTGCCTTTAGGGTTATTGATGTATACATATACGACTTAGTTATGGCTCTCCAATATAATTGTTTAATTATATGAGATTAGTATAATAGTAAGAATAGAAGTAACACGTTTAATGCTTTATGTCTGTATATATAAGTTATATCGAGAGTCTTGTATTAGGGTGTTACATTTTTCCCCTCTAGAAGTTGTACTAGCTCCCACATTTGATTTTTCTAAAGAGATTCAATCTGCTCACTCATTGCTATTAGTCATTCATTTGACTCCTCACTGTCTACTGCATCACGGTAAGTAGATGGTTCATCTTCTATTGCACCATCCGCCATAGCCAGAGCAAAGGCTATAAGATCTGCATCTAATGAGTCAAGTGCATAAGCAACAGAATTCAAATTTCTCCAAAGTTTCTGAATTTGTCACCTTTCTCTGCCAGTAGCAATGTTGTATGGATATGCTCCTCTGGTTTCTTCACTAGCACCCCTGTCTCTAGGTTTATCTTGTTGTTCTTCTTTAAGATGAGCAACACCTGAAGTACTTGGCTGGCTTATGTCCTCTTTCTGCTTTATCTTCTCAGTGTCAATCTCCAGCTCCACCTGTTTCTTAGCACCATGATCTGTCTCTGCCTGATTTACTTCAGATTCCTGTTTCTGATTTACCATTGTTGCATTGTCAAATGTGACATCTCTACTAACAATGATCTTGGGTGAACTTGTATTTTTTGTACACCATAGTCTGTAGCCCTTCACCCCTCGTTCATAGCCTAGAAATATACATTTTCTTGCCCTCGC